>CAUYLG010039363.1:0-140800 GCA_963573385.1 Cacajao melanocephalus | reverse complement strand
TCCTGTCTCCATTGTTAAGCACAATTATTGGCATAAAAGAGGTTTTTAATACCCATTTTTAGACTGCATTCTAGCCTGGGCAATAGAACAAGAATCCCGTTCTCTCTCCCTCTTTCTCTTCCTCTTTCTTTCTCTCTTACAGTCTTTTTTTTTCTTTCTTTCACTCTTTCTTTCTTTTCTCTCTTTTTCTTTCTTTCAAAAATAAAATAAAATAAAATAAAAAATTTACTGAAGAAACACTTAGCGTTTCTGTGTGCTAAACACTGCTCATCTAATTCTTGTAACAAGCTCCTGAATCAGGAAGAATTATTATTATTCATATTTTGTAGATGAGGAAATGAAACATGGAGACATCATGTGACTAGCCACTCAGCTGGCAAATGGCAGGAGAGATTCAAACCTAAGTAGTATGGCTTCAGAATCCATTCTCACCACCATTCCACTTTACTGGGAGTATTGTTGTTATCTGAACTCAATCAAGAATCGTCCATCATTTCAGAAAATCCCATCACCTATGGCCAAAGATGGTCTTGATATCTCAATCACCATTAGGACACACTTGGATCAGTCCATATTTGTTACATTCACAGTGACAGTGCAGATCAGTGCAAGCATCTGACTTGTTCACTGTCTCCTAATGCAATAGAAGCATTATGATATGTAATATATATATATATGTATATAATGTCTGAACATTAAATATTCATCAATTCAACAAACATTTAGTGAATTCCTACCACATGACAGGCACTGGAGGATACGGTAGTGAACAAAACAGAAAAAAAAAAATCCCTGTCCTCGTAGAGCTTAATTTTTATAAAAGACGAGAGTGAGAGGGTAGATACAGAAAATAAATAAGTGTAGAAAATGATGAATATGTGCTATGGTGGGGAAAAGCATGGAAGGTGATTAGGGAGTGAGTGTGGGCTGAGGTGGGATGGGACAGTAGCTTGCAGTTTTAAATGCAGGGCCCAGGGGAGGTCTCTCTGAGAAGGTGACCTCTAAAGACCCAAGGAGGCAAAGGGGGAAGAGTTGCACACACGTCTGAGTTTCTAGGAGGACATTTTAGTAGAGAGGCCTGGCAAGCAGTAAGAAACAGGGGTGAGGACTGATACTCTGCAGGAGAAAACAGGGCTAGAACCTGTAGGGTTGAGAGTGATCTGTAGATAAGAGATAGATGAAGCCCTGGGGGCCACAGGGTATCACTCTTAGGGGAGAATGTTGGGAACACCTATGTTATGAAGGAGGGGCATAATGGGAAAAGAGAAGGTTTATGGTTCAGTTAGATCATTGGAAGAGCACTTTTAACTGAGAAACCACACTCAGTTAGTAACCTTCACTAATTCATTCAACAATTCTATGAGCACTGATCATAGACCAGTAATGGCCAGGTACAGTTACAGACTCTTACAAAGATTTAGATTCTGTATACAAATTAGACAGAGGGAGGATTGCCTAAAGGAAAATGGACATCACAAAATGGATTCACAAAACCATAGTCAACATTTAGTGAGTGGCATTAGAAACTGGGAGGAATTACAGAAGATGAGGCTTTTTTTTCCCTTGTGCAGCTTACTCAAGTGCTGTGCAAGCAGAAATTACATTTAAAATACTGGTAAATCATCAAACAAATGAATTTCCTAAGGTCTTCTCTTATGACCCAAACTCAAGTAGCACCCAAAAGCATGTCTGTTCTTTTCCTTCACAGCATCTGTTACAAAGTGTAATTAAACTTTGGCTTATTTGCTTATTTTAAAAAGTGTGTCACCCCCACTAGACTATCCACCCCATAAAATCACAAGAGAACATCTGTTTTGTTTATCACTACATACCCAAAGCTAGCACAGTGCCTGGCACCCAGCAGATGATGAAAATATAGAACACAACCTTCAGTACTGAGAAGGCTGTCCTCTCATACTTGCTGGTCAAGTCATCAAGAAATCCTTTGCTTTCTGAAAATGCCACCATTCTTGGCTCTAACTTGAGAAAGTGCTACCCCAGAATAGTTCCAGAAATGGTGGTTTTCTAAAGTATAGTCTAAATTTGTATTTGAGGATATCAGAAATGCTTTTCTGGATTTCTGATATCCTCAAATACAAATTTAGACTATACTTTGTTAAGACCTTGTTCCTAAAACACAGTAAAAGTCACTTCTCTTCAACCTCAAGCTTATTTTTTGAATTCATAACCATCAACAATGACTCTTTGGAAGGTGACCCGATGACATTTCTCCCCTGGGAAATTTAGCAGCCTATGCAACAGAGATCTAAGCTATATACAGTCAAGTTCCTATAATTTTTCAATCAAGTTTAGCTCCCCTAGGGCTTTTGGTAGTCTTCTAGACTATTTCAGGAAATCTGGCTAATTCCATTGAAGTTCAAAGACTAATGGTGTTAGATTTGCTTTTCACTGGGCTGGCTACTCTTTTCCAAAAATGCTGTCACAGCTGAGGAGGGTTTCTTCATTAGATCATAGAAGACAGTACCATTTCATCGATCTCAAACACTTCCTGAAACAGCATTAAAAAGAATATGACTAACAAAATTATTACTCATTTTCTTCAAACTGACTTTCTAGACTACCAAACTGACAGCTGATTATGTAGTTACAATTAGTGCCTCAAAAACAGAAAACAAGTGAACTTCAGGTTGGTGTACAAAGGGACCCATGAGAAGACTGGGCTGGTGTTAAAAGTCATTCTGAAGGCTGAATGAACTAGCCCTGGAACCTGATTCACTGTCCTAAACACAGCTTGGAGGTTTAGCCTGGGGTTGTGAGCCAACATGAGGAATGACCAATTACTTTCTGGCTTCCAATAATTTAAATCACCGGCACCACATAGTAGAAAACTGTTTTGTGTCACAATCTGAAATTCAAGGCCCATAAAAACCAAACCAATGCTCAGAAGCACGTCCCCATAACATCTAGTAACCATGAAATAACTACCCTGAAGACAGATTAAGGACCAAACCTCTGCAATTACTACTGTTGGACCAGAGAGTACTCTTTCTTCTGAAAAACTACGGCTCTTTAACTGCCTTTAAAATCAAGGCATGGGAATTACATGTTCTCCTCAGAGTATGAAAATGGCATTCTCTGCAATATCTCTGCCCATTGTGTTGGGCAGGCTCAGCTTCTACAAGGAATCACTGAATCAGAATTCTAAAGCATGAAGGAACTTTAAAGAATAAAAGGACTGATACTACCAAATTACTCTCTGCCCATTAAAAAGCCTAGCATACATTTTACTGACAAAATGGAATCTTAAAATATTTTGGATGGTTGTCACACAATACCATGTATATTCAAGGGAAAAATGTATTCAAAGGCTAGAATAACTGCCCTAAGTTAAAATTATTGAGATCTGGCATGGCATTATAATTTTGGACCAAAACCCAGTAAACTGAATTTTCTTATATGCAGTCAGAAAGCAGTTTGTATAACACTGAAGGCAACTGTTCTTCTTATTTGTGTTTTCACAGGAGGGAGTGTCTCTCCCTGCTATGATTTGGATATTTGTCCCTTCCAAATCTCATGTTGGAATCTGGTCTCTAATGTTGGAGGTGGGGTTTAATGGGAGGTATTTGGCTCATGGGGCAGATTTCTCATGAAGAGATTAATGCCCTCCCTGAGGGGTGACTGAGTTCTTGATTTACTAGTTCCCATGGGGGCTGGCTGTTAAAAAAGAGTCTGGCATTTTCCCTCTTTCTCTTGTTGTTTCTCTCATCATGTGATTTCTGCACACACAGGGCTCACCTTCTGCCATGAGTTCTGCCTGAGGACCTCACCAGAAGCAGATGCTAGCACGATGCTTCTTGTACAGCCTGTAGAACTGTGAGCTAAGTAAACCTCTTTTCTTTATATATAACCCAGCCTCAGGTATTCCTTTAAAGCAACACAAAACAGACTACGACACTCCCCAACCATACCTGTACAGGTAATAAAGCCTGTTGGAAGACACAGAAATAGGTTAGGAACCCCCACTCCCAAACTCCTGAGGCCTCTCAGACACATCCACTTCTGAGCCTCAATTCAGCTCGGACACACTCCTAGCAGTAATCACGCTAGAATATCAGTTCCCTAGGGGCAGGCATTTTTATCTGTTTATTCCCTGCTAAATCTCCAGTCCTTGGCACACAGAAGGCACTCAATAAGTATGTTTTGGAATAACTGAATAAATGAGGCCTTGGTTGTGTAGAAATGGCCCCACAGGAGGCTGATTTGAAGACTGTGTGAGTAGAAGTGTTCTCTGCTAAACTCAAGAAACTGAGCTAAGCAAGAATTAACTTAAGTCAGCTGCCTCGGGAGACAGATTGTCCTATAGATTCAGTTTTTAACTAGATAATTCCTTTCCCCACTCCAAAAAAGGGCAAGAGTGGGGTTAAGTACACGGTGCAGCCAAGGCTCCCAAGTCAGTGTCTGAAACATTATTTGCCATTCTGAGTCTCATTTTCTCCATGGTCAGCAGTTCTCAGTCCACATTGAGCTTAGCTGCTTTTTAATCATATAATGTTCAGCAAAGCCTAGACGTTTGGGTACATTCAAGTGTTTAATTCCCTCAGTTCTTTACGACTGATCGTTTTGTAGGCTTACATAAGTGAAACCAAGGAAACATCTTCATAAAGGTGTCTGGATTTATAAATGGTTTTATTGCTCCGTTTAAGCTCTGCAACATGCAGCCCTACTTGCAGACAAATTTCATTAACAATAGGTAAGGCCCCCTTTAGCTGCCATCTTGCTTCCCTGCGTGTGTGCGCCTAATCTCAACTGGTCCACCTGTGACCCCTGAACATCAACCCTAGTCCCCTGCGCGGCCCCTTATCCGCTCTGACAAGAAGAAAGAAACAATCACAAACCAAGAAAAACTTGCCAAACTGTGGGCACAAGTGCGCATTGGTGGGAAAGGAACTACTCACAGAAGGAAGATGGTTCCTAGAACAGCCACAGCAGATGATAAAACACTTCAGTTCTCCTTAAAGAGGTTGGGGTAAGCAATATCTCTGGTACTGAACAGGTGAATATGTTTACAAACCAAGGAACAGTGATCCAGTTTAACAACTCTAAAGTGCAGGCATCTCTGGCAGCGAACACTTTCACCATTACAGGCCATGCTGAGACAAAGCAGCTGATAGAAATGCTACCCAGCATCTTAAACCAGCTTGGTGCAGACAGTCTGACTAGTTTAAGGAGACTGGCTGAAGCTCTGCTCAAACAATTTGTGGATGGAAAAGCACCACTTGCTACTGGAGAGGAGGATGATGATGAAGTTCCAGATCTTGTAGAGAATTTTGATGAGGCTCCCAAGATTGAGGCAAACTGAATTGAATCAACTTCTGAAAATAAAACTTGAAGAAGTTACTGGGAGCTGCTATTTTATATTATGACTGCCTTTTAAGAAATTTTTGTTTATGGATCTGATAAAATCCAGATCTCTAATGTTTTTAAGCCCAAGCCCGTTGGACACTACAGCTCTTTTCAGACAATTCATTCTTTGCAGCTAATTAAGCTGAACAAGCCTGGGAATCAAGTTTGAAACCAAGGTTAATAAAGATCTTTGCCCAGTACAAACAAAACAAAACAAAACCAATAGGTAAGGCCAAATAAATGCAGAGAATTTGAGATTGCGAATTCAATCTCATCTTTAGATGCAATTTAATCAAGTGTTGAGTCATTTAAAATTTTACAAATATAATTTTTAAGTTTACCTTTTGAAAATAAAGGTTGAGACAACAGTAGGATTCTTTGAAATCCTGCTTAAGAGACTAATGCAGATACTACTCTCAGCAATACAATCATGGGAAGAAAAGTAACTGATGACTGCCTTCTTTAAGCAATTCCTATAAATGACTGAAGCTCACTTTGGTATTTTCAATATTCACTTTACTCTTGCAAACGAAGTGATCAGAAAACATTAGTTCTGGAAAAGATAGGAGAAAGGATGTTCTCCTTTTGCTGCTATTAGAAACCAATCTAAAAAAGTTGTCTAACAAAGTACTATGAAAGGGATCTCCATATTATTCAAATAAGAAGTACTGGAGGATTCATGATTGAACAGCTAGTAGGGGGTCACTAACAAGTACAATTAAGGTATTGCTCTGTCATGAACTGATAATCCAAACCAAAAACATAAGGAATGTACCCTTTCCTCAGAGTCTCAAAAGAAATGGCTTAAGGCACGTTGGGAGGCAAGGCGGGTGGATCACTTGAGGTCAGGTGTTTGAGACCAGCCTGATCAATATGGTGAAACCCCATCTCTACTAAAAATACAAAATTAGCCGTACATGGAGGCACATGCCTGTAATCTCAGCTACTTGGGAGGCTGAGGCAGGAAAATCGCTTGAACCCCGGAGGCAGAGGTTGCAGTGAGCCGAGATCACACCATTGCACTCCAGCCTGGCCAAGAAGAGTGAAACTCCATCTCAAAAAAAAAAAAAAAAAAAAAAAAAAGAAAAGAAAAACAAAAAAATAGAAGAAAATAAATGGCTTAACAACTATGGAATATTTTTGATTTCCATAATATGAAATAATTTGGAATATACTATCCTGCACATTAAATAACTGTTCCATTCTATGAATTCTGATATACTACTTTAGCATATAAACAGCAACATTCATGACTCTGATAACAAATGCTTTTTTTTAGAAATTATCAAGATTTCTGAATTATTATAAAATGGATATAGACATGACATCTCTTGCTATGATTATTCTGAGCCATAAAAAGGAATTTTTTTTAGCAGGTGACAAAGACTCTCCTTAAACTAACTCTAAGATCAGACTTCCCTGAGCCCCTGCTCAAATGGGCTTGACCTTGGGTTTCCCTCTCTGTCCTTATAGAATCCAGTTTGAGCAAGAATCCAGCTAAAAATCGTCTACCCTTGGTATCTGATTATCCTTGATATCTAATCACCCTTGATATCTAATCACCCTGGCCTACCTTCAGCAAGAATTCTGTTGAGTTGGTCTAGCAAGAATCTCCCTTACCTTTGATATTTCCACTTAGTAATTTTCCACTTACTGACTCCCAACTTGCTCCTTTGCTATAAATCCCCACTTGTCCTTGTTGGAGTGAGGCTCCAGCCTAATCTCTCTCCCACACTGCAAGACTCCATTTTTTCTTTAACACAAGGAAGTCATTGCTCTTAGTCCTTTCTGTTTCTTTCAGAAAATGGAAGCAGTCACTCTTACAAATATACTGACTGAATTCTGGTACTATAGCTCTGCAGGTAAGAAGCCAAATGGTATTTTAGAAAATTGAAAAGTGAATTAACCATAAAATGCTCTGATCAATAAATGTCATATCTTACTTGCTTAGGAAAGAGTAAGAACAGAAAGCAAAAGATAACAGCCAGGGATGGAGTTCAGGGGGCCAGAAGTTTCTTGTTCTAATTTGTTTTAGAAACTAAATTCACAAAATCAGAGATTCTTTTTGTTGGTTTTTTAGAAGAACTGCCATTTATAAAAATTATAAATAATGAAAAAGGAGCAAAATTGAGTAAATATCACATTCCAGTGTTCCATTTAGCTGTGAAGATAACAAACACTGTGGAAAACTGAAAACTAGGCCTGCTCCATCCCCCAGGGCCCTTGCGGAATGTATGCAACACAGGCTCTGAGAATAGCTGAGAGACCAAATTCCCAGAGATTCCTGGTTGTAACTATGGAACTTAAACCATAAAGAGATTTTTCAGCAAGGATGTCATTTTGACTTTTTGAACTCCAGAGAGTTTCTCATGCTCTCTTATAGAACAATTCCTAATAGGTGGCACTGATACAGCAAAAACAGTCTTTCTAGAGGATCCACAGTTGTATTGCAGGAATGTTAACACCAGGGTTAAAATCAATGAGGATTCTTCCCCAGGCTCCTCCTTATATTCACTCCTGTTTAAGGACTCTGCAGGGACCAGGTGTGGTGGCTCACACCTGTAATCCCAGCACTTTGGGAAGCCAAAGTAGGCAGATTGCTTGAGCTCAGGAGTTCAAGACCCAGCCTGGTAACATGGAGAAATCCTGTCTCTATGAAAAATACAAAATTAGCTGGGCATGATAGTTTGTGTCTGTAGTCCCAGCTACTCAGGAGGCTAAGGTGGGAGGATCACCTGAACCTGGGAGGCTGTGGCTGCATAGTGCTGAGATCTCACCACTGCTATCCAGCCTGGGTGACAGAATTATACCCTTTCTAAAAAAAAAAAAAAAAAAGACTCTGTAGGTCTGAAGTCAGGTACTGTGTAGCATCTTATGGGGGTACTTAAGCGGGAGACACAGAAATGCGCTCATAAAAGCAGGTGGCCAAAGGCTGAATGTTCCAGGGTGGTATCAGGGCAGGGACTGTTTCAGATGAGATGTCCAACCAAATTCCCAATTATTTGTGTTCATAGAGCTAGCATGCGTAAAACGCTTTTATAACACAGTTTCTATCTTTAAGCAGTCTACAATCAAGTTGGTACGTAAAATACATAAGGAAGAAAAACACTAACAGCAGTTCACAAGACCAGACATGAAAAATTATAGGAAAATTTAACAGTATGCCTACATCTAACACAAATTAACAAACAGTAAACTTGTTATTAGGATCCTATTTGTAGTTATGTTGTAAAAGATAACTATACTCTCTCCCAGTGAAAAGTCATTCAAGAATAAACACAGTAAGGATGGGATGATGTGGAAACTGCAAGACTTATCTGTGAAGTCCAAACATACTGGACTGGCATGGTGACAGTAGTAATGGTTATAGTAAATTAAGGAAACTTCTATCCAAACAAAGAAATTAATAGAACTGGCTTTAACCCAAGTGCAGATATATAAAAGTGCTCAAGGATAAGGAGAAAGAAGAGATTAATTCCTTCTGGAGCAAATGGGAATGGAATAAGAAGGTGACTGAGGGCACTGGTGTTTTGTTTTGTTTTCAAATAAAAGTTTTGGTTTAAATTATTGATAGGATCTCAACCTCCGTAATTAACTTGCCATTCCTACTTTCGCAGACTTGTTCTATCTTGCCATCATTTGCAGGTTCACTTTGTCATAAGCCATGTGCAGCATATAATAGAAATAAGAATTATAAACCTTACTCAAGTTGTGCATTTAGGCCAGGCATGGTGGCTCATGCTTGTAATCCCAGCACTTTGGGAGGCTGAGACAGGCGGATCACCTGAGGTCGGGAGTTTGAGACCAGCCTGACCAACATGGTGAAACCCCGTCTCTAAAAAAAAAAAAAAAAGTTGTGCATTTAAGAGCTAGTATGTGTAAAGGAACTTGGGACGGTGCCTCCTGTTCTTAAGGATACGGACACCACCTCAAAATAACTGTATTTTACTCTCTACAGAGGGAATTTCTAACAAAAAAATGAACCAGGCTGAGATACAATGCCAAACACTACATTTAACTTTCTTGGCCAAAACTTGTACAGAGCTGAATAACCAATGGCCTGACTTATTGGCACACTTCTTTTAGGTCTGATTACCACATGCAGATTTAATTCAGAGTGGCAAATAGTGCTAGGCCATGTTGTACAAATATTTCCTTTCCTAACCCAGACACCATTATTACTGATTTAGTTCTCTGGCCTTAAGTGGTCTTGCCTTCTGGTTTCTTTACCCATTGGATAACTCTGAGGAAGCAGTGGTGAGAGCTTCCTTGCAGCAGAGGCTGCATGAGATCAGAGGACACATGAGATCCTTGACATGCTTGCTGATCCTGCAATGTAACACAGTGAGATGGCAAGCCTACATTTTGTATAAATGTAGAGGAAAGAATCAAACAGATGGTAATGACGATAAAAGGGGAATTATAGAAATACCCATGTGTAGTTCATCTCTGAACAAACTGCATACCTTGTATGCATAGAACTGAACAAATTATAAAGAAAAGCAGGCATTTCATTCATCCATGAGATGGAGTCAAGATTAGTTAGAGCTGTGATGAGCTTTGAGATGACACAGTCTCTTAATTGTGGACAGTAGGAATCTGAGGCCCAGAAACACCTGAGTTTAAGTTCTCTAACTTATTCTCATTATTCCTGCTGCTTGGAGACAGTCCAAAGGAAGGACTGCTCTTCATCCTCTATGATATAGTAACAATTATCAATTATGTAAAAGTGCAAATTACATAAAAGTACCATATTTAGCTGAGTTTTATTTCAGAATATTACTGACAACTTTTTCTGATTCTGGCCTAGCTGGGCTCCAAACTGCATGTGGATCAGAAAACCACTCTCAGTTTTAGCTCTGATATTGCTACACCATATCATTTTGGGGAAACTCACTTAGCTTCTTTGACTTTCTATTTTCTAATCTGTTTTCATTCACCAAATATTTACTGAGTACCTGCTATGTGCCTCACATGTTATAAATGCTGGAGTGGAAAGTGAACAACAAAACAGATGAAAGCCCTACCCTCACAGCATTCGCATTCTAGTGAGCAGACGGTAAGCAAGAGAAGTAAGTAAATACACAGTATGTTTTAAATTGATAAAAACTGAGGATAAAACTAAAGCCTGGAAGGTGGATATGAAATGTGAAGAGCTAGACTATAATTTTGGAAAGAGCAGTCTGGGAAGGCCTGACCAGCAAAATGGCGTGTGTGTGTGTGTCTGTGTGTGTGTGAAAAGGTGACTTTTTAAGGGAGGTAGTCATGCAGGTGTCTGGGGAGAGGGCATTACAGATAAAGGAAACAGAACGTACAGAGGCCCAGAGGCAGGAGCATGCCCTATGTATCTGAGGAATAGTAAGGGGATGAGTGTGACTGGGGCAGAGAGAATCAAGGAAAGAGTAGGAGGTGATGAGGCTGCAAAGGAAACCAGCGGACCAGTCTCCTTACAGGTTGTATTAGTCCGTTCTCATACCACTGTGAAGAAATAGCTGAGACTGGGTAATTTACAAAGGAAAGAGGTTTAATTGACTCACAGTTCCAGACTGTTAGGGAGGCCTCAGGAAACTTACCACCATGGCAGAAGGCAAAGGGAAAGCAGGCACCCTCATCAAAAGGGGGCAGGACCAAGTGAGTACAAGCAGAGGAAATGCTAGACACTTATAAAACCATCAGATCTTGTGAGACTCACTATCATGAGAACTGCATGGGGGAAACGGGCCCCATGATCCAGTTACCTCCACGTGGTCCCAACCTCGACATGTGGGAATTATAATTCAAGATGAGGTTTTGGGGCCGGGCATGGTGGATCATGCCTGTAATTCCAGCACTTTGGGAGGTGGAGGTGGAGGTGGAGGTGGAGGTGGGTGGATGACTTGAGGTCAGGAGTTCGTGACCAGCCTGGCCAACATGGTGAAACCCTATCTCTACTAAAAGTACAAAAATTAGCCAGACGTGCTGACGTGCGCCTGTAATCCCAGCTACTCAGGAGGCTGAGGCAGGAGAATCACTTGAACCCTGGAGGCAGAAGTTGCAGTGAGCTGAGATTGCACCACTGCACTCCAGCCAGGGCAACAGAGCGAGACTCTTGTCTCCCAGAAAAAAAAAAAGATGAGGTTTTTGAGTGGGGACACAGCCAAACCATATCATGGGTCACACAGATTTGTGCCTTCACTCTAGTTAGATGCGACACAATTAGAAGGTTTGAGCAACAGCATCATGAACTGACTTACATTTTAATAAGATCACTTTGATTAGTGACTTGCTTATTTCAAAGTGTATGATAATGACTCATATTTCCAAAGTTCTTAAGGATTAAATATGATGATGTTTGTGGAGGGCTTTCAGGATGTCAAGTGATATAACACGGGAGTAATTGTTATTGTGTGGAGTCAGTGTGTTGTGGAGAGACATCAGGCTTTGGAATCACGGGCTTCATCTATAACATGGGGATAGTAACACCTAACCCACAGGGTGGTTGCAAGAGTTAAACATAATAATGTTAAGTACTGTACCTATGACATGTAACACACATCTCTGAATACAGCAAGAACTGAAAGGTGTCACTGCATTCTGGAGCACAAGAAAGAGCCCTGGGAATCAGCAATCCTAGGGTCTAGCCCTTATCTTCCACTGCCTCTTAGTCTTATGGAGAGGAAATAAACTGCATTCTTCATAGTTTGTTCATTTTCTTCATCTCCCCAATGGATGGGGGTTACAATGACTGCTGTTTTCCTGTGGTGGTATGAGGGCTAAGGAGTTAATGCTTGTAACCACATTGTACAAAATGAGATACTGCAGGGCATTTCTACTGTTAATACAGGTGCGACTAAGACTTACATTAAGGAGACAGTGAAAGAATCCAGAGAAAGCTGTTGTACTGGAAACAGTGTGGCTTTATCTTAAAAACATTACCCAGAGTCTTTTCAGTTCTATGACTTAGTGCACACACACACACACACACACACACACACACAAAATAGAAGAAGAAGAAGAAGAAGAAAAAGAAGAGGAGGCAGAGGACATGACTTTGAAGAAGACAAAGAAAACAATGGATGAGGATGATGGCAAGCTTGCAGCAGCAGATCTCTATCACACAGTGAAAACAGTTCCAGAAAGGAAAATTTGGCAAGGACTAAACTTTCTTTAAGTCATCGTTTAGTGCTAAGAAAGGACTAAAAATTTGGCAAGTTTCTCATCTCTTTTTCATTTTTAAGACAAGTTATCTTAATCTGCTTCTTATAACTTAGTACTTCTCACCACAATCCTTGACATCACTTCTTTCTGGGCTTCTTAATAAAAACCTTGGGGCTCTTCCTGCCTAAAAACAACTAGAACCGCCACGTAGTATATATGGGTTACCATTCATCTCTAAGGGAGCCAGGCTAAAGGCTGAAAACTGGGTTGGTTTATGACAGGAAATGCAGGCCATAAGAACCTACCTTTCTCAGGATATTTTAAAAAGTAGGATTTTAAAACAGAGAAGGCAAGTCTAAGTCCACACAACTTCTTCCACAGACCAACAGTGACTTCTTACTTTTACACTACTGGCTCATCTAGTCAGAATACCTCCAAATACACAAAGCTACCGTAGACTGCAGCTGGGCCTCACACACCCCAGACAACTGTAAAGTTTAGTCAATACCCATATTTTTGCACTATCAGACATTATATAATCCTAACAGAGTAATGAATATGCTCAATTCAACTTTTATTTTTTAAGCAGGGACAAAATACACCATTTAATATATAGCACAGCAGACTCAGTTGACAGGGTACAAAAAACAAGGCCTTTTCTCAGATATGTAAGCCAGACGTGATGCTCTTCCAATAGGAGTTTGTTCCTATGCTCAATGTGATTCAGTTACATAAATATTTAGCAGCTGTTATGTGTTGGGCACTGAGAGATGCGTAAGACCTTGCCCCTGGCCAAGGTGCTTGCCATTTAGGAAAAGAGGTAGCGACATAAACTGTTATCATCCAGGATAGGTGTGATACGGGTATGCATATGGTTCAATGAGAATAAAGAGGGGGTGCCTACCTAGCCTGGGGAGGTGGAGAGATGACAAAGAAGACTTTCTGAAGGAGGTGACACTTGAGACTAAAGGATTTTTCAGCCAGGTCTGAGGTGGGGGAAATTCTAGAGAGGGATTAGCATTAGTAAATACATCAAGTCATGAGGTGTGTTGTGCCAGGTAGTACCAAAATACAAAATATGAGTGGAAAATGGGAAAATGAGCCTGGAGAGATGAAAAGAGGTGGTTCACATAGAGTTTAGAATTTATCCCAAAGGCAATGAGGAGACAGAGGAAGGGATTAAGGAAGTGAGAAACAGGATGGGATATATATTTCATCAAAATAAGTCATTGGTGGTAATGTGGAAAACAGATCTGATGAGAATTGGTTGGATTTGGAGTCCATTTTTAAGGTAAAGTTAATTGGATGGGCAGACAGATCAGAGGTAGATGAAAGAGAAAGAGGAATCAAGATTGTTCTAAGTTTCTGGTATGAACAGCTGGGAGACCTAAGATGGGTAGGAGTTTGGGGAGAAAACTGAAGAGTTCAATTTTGAACATGCAGGTGTTTGAGAATGTTAGAGAGGCAACTGAGTAAAAAGTCCTGAACTCAGGAAATGGATACAAATCTGGGAGACATTAGCACACAGATAATATTTAAAGCCATGTGTGGAAGAAACTGCTCCCTATCCTCCAAAATCTATCACTCCTTTTCTCCTCTAGTAAAAGAACTGCTCCATTTTAGCTGGAAGTCATAGCTACCTACCTAAAGACTACATTTCCTAAATTCTCTTCAACAAGTCATCATCATGTGACTCAGTTCTGGCTAACAAAATGACAGCAGATGAAACATGTTTAACTTCTGAGTCCTAAAGGGAAGGGATATATGTTGTTCACTTCCTATTTTCTTCTTCCTGATGGTTAGAATACTGACAGGATGGAGGGGCTGGAGCAGCCTTCTGGGACCAGGAAATGGAGGCAGCCTGTTGAGAACAGCAGAGCGCAGGGAAGAAAGAGCCTGGGTCTCCAGTATAACAAGCTATCCTATCAGTCTTGGACTACCTCCCATACTTTTACAGGAAAAAGAAATCAACTTTCATCTTGTCTAAGCACCTGCATTATGGGGCCTCTGTCATAGCAGCCTAAACTGTATTGTAATTTATATGCCATGTGATTGAAGAAGATCATCTAGGCAAAAGACTAGAGGGTCTAGGCCGTGGGATATTTCAATGTATAGGGCTTGGGAGAAGAAAAAGAGTCAAATGAGACTGAGAAGTAGCAGCTAATGAAATAAGATGAAAAAAAATCAAACAGGAGGTCTCAGTAGAAATCAAGTAAATAAAGTGTTCCGAGATGGTGCCAACTGTCACTGGGAATAAGATAAAGATGGAGAAGAGAATATGGTAGCATAATGGTGATGGAAACTTTGACAAGTATTTTCAGTGGAGCGACGAGACGAAAGCCTAGTTGGAGTGGGCTAAAGAGAGAACAGTAGGAGAGAAGGAGGAAACAGCAAGTATAGATAAGTCTTTCACAGAAAAGTGAGCTGGTGACTGGAGGGGAACTAAAAATTTAGGGAATTTTTGGAAGTGAGTACTATTATTATCAAACTCACTGCAATGAAAAGTTTTGCTAAAAAGCAAGAGTTCTCAAATACAGTATGAAGTAGTTACATTTTTATAAAGGAGTAATTCTCTCTTTAAAAAGATAATCGAAACTCATCTTCTTAAAGGAATGGCAGCTTACCTCCTAATAAGCTGTTAAACTTGAAACCTTTAAGGTTAATATCACAAATGCTATTGCTACACTACAAATGGAAATAGTGGTAGTTTACGGAACTCATTTGGAAATCAGTGCCTGCAACTTAAAAAAATATATTTTTTTTACGGTGTGACAACTTTCTTACTACTAACATCTTGCCTACCTTACATTTTTGGCACCAATGGGTAAAAATTTTGGTGAACTTTTCTCATCTGAAAAATACGACCATTTCCTTGAAAATCTTTATGTTCTTATGTTTCTCTGAAATTCAAAGGGATAGCTCAGATACTATGAAAATCACTATAATTTAGTAAGAAAGGAGACAGGTGAGGAATCTAACTCTTCACACATGATACTCCATATAGAGGCAATTATTTCTTTAGATGCAATTCTAACATATTCAGCTATGTGAGCCCAGAGGGCAAATCTATACTTGACATTAGCCAAAAAGAGTCCTGTAATTTCTATTAGTACCACAGAGTCTCATATAATACCTTACACAAAAATGAGAGCAGGTTTCATGTGAAAGTTTCACAGACAAGTGAATGGGATGAAGAGAGTGCACTCCAGGCAGGGGAATAGTAGATACAAAGGCCCTGAGGTGGGCGTATGCCTGGCATGTTCAGGGGACAGCAAAGAGGACTCTGTACATGCAGAGGAAGAAGCAAGGATAGAAGACTAGAAAATAAGGTCTTTTGCAAGTGTGTTTGTGCACATGTGTGGGAAAGGGAGACAGAATCATGTAGAGTTGTGCAGGCAGTTGGCAGGACTTTAGCTTTGGCTCTGAGTGAGATGGGAAGCTACTAGTAAGTTTTGAACAGAGGAATGACACGATTTTTTAAAAAATTATTATACTTTAAGTTCTGGGATACATGTGCAGAACATGCAGGTTTGTTACACAGGTATATACGTGTCACAGTGGTTTGCTGCACCCATCAACCTGTCAACTACATTAGGTATTTCTCCTAATGCTATCCCTCCCCTTTCCCCCCACTCCCCAACAGTCCCTGGTGTGTGATGTTTCCCTCCCTGTGAAGAGCGACATGATTTAAGTTAAGTCTTAACAGGATCATTCTAGTTGCAATGTTTTAGAAAGACCAAAGAATGCAAGGGTAAACATAGAAAATATTAGGAATCTATTTCAAATGGTTTGGTCCAAAGTGGTAGCGCAAGAAGGTAAGACATAAGAGAGGTATGACTCAGGATCTCTTCTGAAGTAGACCCAGTAGAGTTTGCTGAGGGATTAGATATGGGATGTGAGAGGAAACAAAAGGGGTCAAGGATGACTGCAAAGAAGGTTTTTGGCTGTGCAAAGTGAAGGATGGATACACTTCACTGTAACTAGGATGAGAAGACTACAGGAGAAGGTTGAAGGTGGAAATCAGTTTGGTTAAGTGTGAACTGACAGGAATCATCTAAGTCAAGGTATTTAACAGGCAGTTGGTTATAAGCGTTTGGAGTTCAGGGATTAGAGTGGGTTTGGAGGTATAAATTTCCCTTCCTGTTAAATATTTATAAAAATTTGAGTGTGGATGTTAAACATTGATTAAGTACACAGCCAAGTCACTTACTGTCATAATCAGGATCCCAAAACAGCTTGATAGGTAAGAAAAGAAGTGAGCCAACTCCAACAAGATGAAATTTAACATGTCAAAATGTAAAATCCCATACAAATATATGATGAGAGAGAGAGGGTAGAACAGAGACACGTTTGAAGAACATCTGTAACATTTTAAAATAACTTAAAGAGTGTAATAATTGGATTGTTTGCAACTCAATGGATAAATCCTTGAGAGGATGGATACCCCATTCTCCATAACATGCTTATTTCAAGTTGCACACCTGTATCAAAACATGCCATGTACCCCATAAATATATAGACCCACTATGTACTCACAAAAAATAAAAGTTTAAAAAAATTTAAAAAGAAAATCATCTGTTGGTTTTAATCAAGTGTAAGTTTGACAAGTCAAAGGTGAAATATAACTGCTCCCCAAATTCATGCCAACTAAGGTTGGGTTAAGAACACAACAAAAAGGGTGATAGCTCCATTCTCTACCCACTAATTAACACACAAGAAGTGTTGTGTTCCATTCTGGGTTGGTTCGAAGCTAGGCCATAAGGGAGCAGGTGAAGAAACTGTATTTCTATGAGCAGACGTAGAGAAGATGTGGGATACAAAATGGCCATCTTCAAAGACCTGATAGCCTACCATGTGGGGAAGGCATTAAGGCTTTTTCTCTGAGGCCTAAAAATGCTGAATTAGAACCAATAATTGAAAAGCACAGATTCTGGAGCAGTAATGGAAATTTCTAACATTTATAACTGTCTGAAAAAGGAATGGACTGTGCTACATAAAATCAATTCCCTTTCTTTAGAAATGTTCCGGCATTGCCACTCTTTACTGAGAACTTGTTATGAATGCTTTCATATGCTGGACATAATATATTACTAGGCACTTTATAGAATACATTAAATCACTCTTCCCTACAACAGAGAAAAGTGAGCAAATATTAGGTTGGTATAAAAGTAACTGTGATTTTTGCCATTAAAATGGCGAAAACAGCAACTACGTTTGCACTAACCTAATAATACAGCTAAGGAAGAGATGGGATTATACTTGTCTCTGTCTGTTCAGCCTGCTGTAACAAATAGTATAGACAGGATGGCTTGTAAAAGCCAGAAATTATTTCCGCACAGTCTGGAGGCTAAGAAGAACTAGATCAAAGCACTGGCAGGTTTATATATATATATATATTTTATTGCACTTTAGGTTCTGGGGTGCATGTGCAGAACATGAAGGATTGTTGCATAGGTAGCTACATGGCAATGTGATTTGCTGCCTCCATCCCCCTGTCACCTACATCTGGCATTTCTCCCCATGTTATCCCTCCTCAACCTCCCTACCCTCCGCTGTCCCTCCCCTATTCCCCCTCAACAGACCCCGGTGTGTGATGCTCCCCTCCCTGTGTCCATGTGTTCTCATTGTTCAACACCACCTATGAGTGAGAACATGCAGTGTTTGATTTTCTGTTCTTGTGTCAGTTTGCTGAGAATGATGGTTTCCAGATTCATCCATGTCCCTACAAAGGAAACAAACTCATTGCTTTTTATGGCTGCATAGTATTCCATGGTGTATATGTGCCACATTTTCCTTGTCCAGTCTATCATTGATGGGCATTTGGGTTGGTTCCAGGTCTTTGCTATTGTAAACAGGGCTACAGTGAACATACATGTGCATGTGTCTTTATAATAGAGCGATTTGTAATCCTTTGGATATATACCCAGTAATGTGAGTAATGGGATTGCTGGGTCAAATGCAATTTCTATTTCTAGGTCCTTGAGGAATTGCCATACTGTCTCCACAATGGTCGAACTAATTTACACTCCCAACAACAGTGTAAAAGTGTTCCTGTTTCTCCACATCCTCTCCAGCATCTGTTGTCTCCAGATTTTTTAATGATCACCATTCTAACTGGCGTGAGATGTGGTTTTGATTTGCATTTCTCTAATGACCACTGATGATGAGCATTTTTTCATATGTTTGTTGGCCTCATATATGTCTTCTTTTGAAAAGTGTCTGTTCATGTCCTTTGCCCACTTTTGAATGGGTTTGTTTGTTTTTTTTCTTGTAAATCTGTTTTAGTTCTTTGTAGATTCTGGATATTATCCCTTTGTCATACTGAATGGGCAAAAACTGGAAGCATTCCCTTTGAAATCTGGCGCTAGACATGGATGCCTTCTCTCACCAATCCTATTCAATATATAATTGGAAGTTCTAGCCAGAGCAAGCAGACAAGAAAAAGAAATAAAGGGTATTCAGTTAGGAAAGGATGAAGTCAAATTGTCTTTATTTGTAGATGACATGATTGTATATTTAGAAGACCCCATTGTCTCAGCCCAAAATCTCCTGAAACTGATAAGCAACTTCAGCAGAGTCTCAGGATATAACATCAATATGCAGAAAACAGACTAAAGAGAGCCAAATCAAGAGCAAACTGCCATTCACAATTGTTACAAAGAGAATAAAATACCTAGGAATACGACTAACAAAGGATGTAGAGGACCTCTTCAAGGATAACTACAAATCACTGCTCAACAAAATAAAAGAGGACACAAACCGATGGAAAAACATTCCATGCTCATGGTTAGGAATAATCAATATTGTGAAAATGGCCAGACTGCCCAAAGTAATTTATAGATTCAATGCTCTCCCCATCAAGCTACCTGTGACCCTCTTCACAGAACTGGAAAAAATCACCTTAAACTTCATATGGAACCAAAAGAGAGCCCACATAGCCAAGACAATCCTAAGAAAAAAGAACAAAGCAGGAGGCATCACACTACCTGACTTCAAACTATACTACAAGGCTACAGTAATCAAAGCAGCATGGTACTGGTACCAAAACAGAGATATAGACCAATGGAACAGAACAGAGGCCTCAGAGGCAATGTCACACATCTACAACCATCTGATCTTTGATAAACCTGACAAAAACAAGCAATAGGGAAAGGATTCTCTGTTTAGTAAATGGTGTTGGGATAACATGTGCAGAAAACAGAAACTAGATCCCTTCCTGGCACCTTACACTAAAATTAATTCCAGATGGATTAAAGACTTAAACATAAGACCTAACACTATAAAAACCCTAGAAGAAAACCTAGACAAAGCCATTCAGGACATAGGCATAGGCAAGGACTTCATGACTAAAACAGCAAAAGCATTGGCAACAAAAGCCAAAATAGACAAATGGTATCTAATTAAACTGCAGAGCTTCTGCCAGCAAAAGAAACAATCATTAGAGTGAACCAGCAACCAACAGAATGGGAAAAAATTTTTGCAATCTACCAATATTTTTTAAATGTTTAATTTTTCTCTCTCTTCTGTGCAATACATGAATACATGATACTTTTGTCTGCAAAATGACATAACATAAAATGTGTTAATGGTTCTTGCAAATTACTGTAACCCATAGCAAAATACACACTATGAAGCAAACAGTCTTTTGGTTGTTAAGAAATTGGCCAGGCGCGGTCTCTCATGCCTGTAATTCCAGTACTTTGGGAGGCCAAGGTGGGCAGATTGCCTGAGCTCAGGAGTTCAAATGTCTCTACTCAAGAATACAAAAAAATTAGCTAGGCGTGGCCGTGTGCACTCATAATCCCAGCTATTGGGGAGATGGAGACAGGAGAATCCCTGGAACCCGGGAGTTAGAGGTTGCAGTGAGCCAAGATCACATCACTGCAACTCCGTCAAAGAAAGAGAGAAAGAGGGAGGGAGGGAGAGAGAGAGAGAGAGAGACAAAGAGAGGGAGAGAAAGAGAGGAAGGAAGGAAGGAAGGAAGGAAGGAAGGAAGGAAGGAAGGAAGGAAGGGAGGAAAAAGTGACTTAATCTTGTATAACTCAACATAATTTGTGTGAAATTTCTTTAACAACTGAAATTTGAAGTAAGGTACCAAAATTTAGTATTTTCATGGAAGAATAAACAGTGATTTCCTTCAGAGTATGTGTCTTACTTTCATTAAAATTCTTCTGTTATGCTGCACAGATAAAAAAAAAAGTATTTTTGTTTTAAATGATAGCACTTGATGTTAAAACTGAGCCTAGAAGATTAGATACACTTTTCAAAGGATAGTACACATCTGTGCACTAATGTTGGTTCTTAAACTTCCATACCACAAGGTCATATGAAAATACTAATTTCTATATTCTGTTCATTGTTGTGTGAAAAACATATTGGCAGTTGCTATTAATATTTCTACAGTTTGTTCTTATGCGAAGTTAAAAGAATATGATAACGACAACACAAATGTTATGTTGAAATATTGATACATTTCTGCTTTTACCTAATTATTTAAAAACCCACACATCTATCCACCTTCATTATTTTTCTGGTGTACTAAAATAATCCATGTGTATAAGAAATAAAACCTTATACATATTCAGTTATCACCTATTTAGGATTTTAGAAAGTTGAAGCAATGTAGAGAGTCCAAAATTATTTAAAATAAAAACCTTGTCATATGTTTTAAGTAGAATGAAGTTAAATTTTATTTGTGTAGCATATGCCAAATATGAAAAAAATGAAGCAATTCAGAAAGGTCCAAGATAGTCAGCCATGCATTCCAACATTATCCTTAGTAATCTTCAAAATAGAGAATCTACGTATAAATAGTTGTAAGGTGGTCATTGACCCATGTATTTTAAATAATTTTGAGGTGGCTTATAATAAAAGCATAGGGAGGGAATGCAAGACCATCAGTCCAAAATTAAGAAAGAAAAATCAAATTGTAAAAGTTAGAGAAATTAAGCAGAAAAATATTTATTAAATAACTTCCAATTAATTTCCTATCTGAAGAAAAAAGGCTTGGAAAGCAACCAAAAGATAGACAAATAAATGTATACTTATGTTTTAAGTTTAAGGAATATTCTTGTTTATGTATATATAATATTTTATAGTTTTCATGTTTTTCAGAAATTAAAATCAACCAACCAATAAGATCCCAATTGTGTAAGAACAAGTGAGTAACCAGTGCATTGAAAAGTGATGACAGGGGGAAATAGTAGCATAAAACTTAGTTCTAAGCAGAAGTGGATGCACCATGTAGCTAATAAAGCTTGTGCTTCAAAGTCCTGAACTTTGATGAGGCTCTTCCACAGCCTCGTACCTAATTTTGTATTCATAATTTTGAAGTCTTATTTTCTTAAACACAGCTCCCCAAATTTTAAAGACTTGAGCTTCCATTAAGCTAAGATTGGCTTCTTGCCTGTCAAGAAAAAATGTAGTTGATCACAGATCTCTCAGTGCTTAATAATATGAAAATCCCCAGTTCATAATAATGAACATTTTTCTAGTTGATGTTCTCAGAAAAATTTAATATTAGATCCTTTATGTAAAAAAGATTGAGCACTATAACAAAGTATAGACCCTTGTCAATGATGTTACAATATGACAATATATCACAGAAAAATGCAGCATTATTCTACGTATAGTGTGTCTTTATTTAAGCAGCAAGGGCATGCTATTAAAGCATATGTCAAGAAGTGTTTTTTCTTTTTTTCTCAGGATGGCACAAAGGGACTCTGGAATCAGGTTTGCCAGGAAAGTTTGCTATGGGGCAGATGGTGGAGAAGAGTATTAGCAAATGTAAGAGAGAGGAGAGAATACAGTAGAAACAGATGAGTTAAAAGTACAAACACATCACATCCAGAAAGGACATTATCCAGCCACAGTAGAGTAGAAAGATGAATCATCTTGTGGAACTGCAAGATTCAACAATTTGTATAGAATTTTCCATTGTCATCATGCATAAAATTAGAGCAATAATATTAAAGCATTATTAGTAAGAGGAAACTGGGTTTTTAATGCAACTAACTGACAAGATGATATGAAGGTAATTGGTCATGAGAATGTTTAGCATTAGTAATGGATTATCTATTTTTAAAATTGCGTTACCATAATTAAACTACAATAAGCCTTACCATAATTAAACTACAAAAAGTCATTTTGTTCCATTGCAGAACATTTTTTCATGCCATATTAAAGAAAAAGATAACCATTTCCAATGAAGTATGGATATTATTTCTCAGTAACAAGTATTAAAACCAGAATTTATTAATTTTACCACTTTATCACTGGTACCAGCATATACCAGGATTTGTTCATTTATCACATTATCACTAGCACCAGCATATACCAGACTCTGAATAAATATTTTTTAGTGAATAAAAAATTCACATCTAACAGCCATGAAGCTCTAGAAAAATGTATGGTACTGCAATTTTGTTGTGAAGGGTACGATATGGGTATAGATATATTTACTAACCACAGTAATTATTAGGAAAAGATCAATATGCTACATATACATAAAAAAGAATCACAACTCCACATTAAAAATTTAACATATTGCAAACTATTAGCTAATCAAAATAACCATAAATTATACAATGGAAATGTAAATTACACAATCAATATTGTTTTTTAAAGATTACTGGTGGAGGATAATGATTTTGATTGCTTTTATCCCTTTCAAAAGCTGTCCAAGAAAGTTTACCTGCCTTCACTTTATCATATAGCAAGTAGAAATATTTAGATATCCCCTAGATTCTATAAAAGCACTAAACTTTGCGACAAGTTCTGTAGACTTAACTATTGATCTATTTAAGCCTTCATTACGTATTCATTTGGGAGACTCTGGAGAAATCTTCCTTGAGGATGTTAATGTTCTTTTACTTTGTACCTCTAAACTCCTGAAGAAAAGCCTTGAATGGTGAAATAACTTAGAAAAGAACTAAAACTACTTCTTCTGAAGTGTGTGTGGAGAGTAGAAACATAATGGCACAATAATATTGTGGCAATAATTGGTGTTTCTGTGCTCATTGCATGGTTTTGTTCATTTAAGCATTCCCTGAAGAGCCAGTTTCTTATTCTTTGTTCTCTTCCTGGGTCCTTGTTTGGTGTCAGCAGCTTGGAACTCTATTTTAGACATTATGAAATAAATTAAATGTAGAGTTATTTAGAATGAATGAGTGGAGAAATCAGAGACTTTTAGTTATGATAATTAGTTCCTATTTAAAGCTTTTATACTCTAACGACTTACTCTTCCAGGCACCCATTTTCTTTCAGGGCTGGAGAAAACCTCTAGATGATATACCAAGAAAGAGAAAAAAGATATGAAGTATATTTTCTCATTTACATATTCCTTTTACTGATTAAAATGTTTAACATACCAATATGTTTTTTTTAAGTGCTAAAAACAATTAATTACCACCTGGGTCAGCCATTTAAACCTTTGAATTTAGTCAGCCTATAACTGAATTTACATTTTACCTAAAGAACTTGTACATGTGCAGCAGTTATCTGACTATACTTTTCTAATTTTGAGTTATGGTAGATGACATAATCTTTATGTTACATAAGTAGAGTCTGTCTATTCTTGTTCATCTTCATAATTAAAATTTTGGAATCTATTTTATGATGGAAATTCTAATTCACATTATTTTAGGGAAAATTATAGATGTTTGGAAACAAGAATATGTAATAACAAGAGGATTTGCTATATTTGACTCAAAATGTTTCTAGCTTGAATGAGAAATAGAGCTACAAGTGCATCATTCTGTATACTATTGGGAGATAATTGCTGAATTTTGAAGAGCAAGCTCAGACAAAGAAAATTAGAGAAAATTATCAGCTAAAGTAAAGTACTACTTAGGTAGAAGGAAAGGACATAAAGCAAAAAGAAAAGCATAGATAGGGCAGGAAGTGTGCACGTTAGAAATAATCTAGGGGCTAAGAATAGGTACTTTGCTCAAGCAAGTACAGTATTAATCAAAAGAATGACATCTAATTACGAGAAAGTCCTGGGCTAACAAATATAGATGCCTAAGAAAAATAAGAAAATTAGCATTTAATCTGAAAGGGTTAACCTTGGCCATGATTATCTTAGAAACTGAAACAGAAGTATTTCTTCACAGCCATAATGAATCAGTCCCAAAGTCCTAAGCTGTTCAGGACCAAGGAAGGACAAAGGCAATTCAATACAGCCACGTAGATTTTCTCATTCCAGCTGTCAGAGAATCATATGTAATTATATAACTGGAAATGACTGCAGAAGCCATCCAGGCCAGCTCCTTTATTTCATAGATAAGAAAACTGAGGCACAGGAGTATCACTAACTTCTCCAGTCATCCTGTTAATATGTATTAAATTTGAGCTTCGAATTGAAGGCTGCAGATACCTAGTACAGCATTTTCTAAGTTACACAAACATATAGAATCACATACACAGAAGATTTTGAGTGGTTGTTTTCATATTAAAAAGGTAATTCATATTTGACATTTGTATATGTATTTCTCTCTGTGTGTGTGTATGTGTGTTGATGTTAATAATTTAAAGGCAAAGCAGGACATTTTTCTAAATAGTATACTCTAATCATAATTGATCAGACTGTTTCATGCCAAATGGACCCTTCCTAATTTTGATATGTGTATTTAGAAATGGTCAGACGAAAACTAAGTTAAAAATGTTTCCTTAGACCTGTCTTTCATTTGTGTAGCAATATTTAACCTAGTATCATGGTCTTTTGAAAATATTTTTAATACTTGCTTATCATTTAAGTCTCTTTATTTTTTAGTTGTCTTGTTTCTTATCCTCAGATATTAATCTGAGGGCTCTTCCATATTTATCTTTATGTGTTTCTGGTTTTGTGTTTTTGTATTGTCAATTTCAAAACGTAAATAGTTTGCTAAATTGATTTTTTTCTTCTGAAGACTTGATTGAGGAGAATTAGAATTTACAAAAATTAAATGATTACTGAAATTGTATCAGAAAGAATCAATCAGAGAAATGTCGTATTGGTATTCAAACTATTTTGTTTACTTTTAGGCAGAGATATCAAAATGAGTTAAAATAAGTTTAAGTGATAGCAGAAAATCAGAGTCTAATTTTGTGATGTATATAGTCACCAAAATAGTAAACCAAATTAGAAATTTATACATGAATCCTAATATGAAAACATTTTTTAAAAAATCTTTGACCTGCCTGGGGAATATTACAACTTCTTGATATAGTGAAAAGATTACGAACATTAGAGTCTGACTGCAAATGTTGGCCTACATATTGTTAGGAAGATTTCTTAGACTCTGTCAGCTTCAGTTTCTCCATTGAAAACTAGGGACATTCTGTTGGACAGCATTTATCTCACATGCAGACATAACAGTCTTTTCTGATGCAGACCGTGAAACTCACTGAAAATGATAAGTTTCTGTCCTGCCCTCTCTAAGTCCTCCCAGAGCCAGTTAGCAACATTCGATCCAATTCTTCAAGGTCTTTGGCCTTGATCCTATGTGTTATGAACTCTGGTACAAGATAAGAAAGATCTATGAAGATATAAGATCCAGAATTCTCAATCACCAATCTGCCCTGCGTAAGCTGTTGTGGTGATAAACTTTAGGAACCAGGTGAATAAGTCTTACTTTAGACACAGGTTTCCTCAGAAAACAATCTGGTAACTCTTAGGGTGTTTAAGATCTACTCTTGGACTAAATGTTGGCCAAAGATTGCTACCTGTTTCTCCATGAATCTCTATTTTTTTTTTTTTTTTTTTTTGAGACTGAGTCTCACTCTGTTGCCCAGGCTGAAGTGCAGTGGCACAATCTCAGCTTACTGCAACCTCTGCCCTCCAGGTTCAAGTAATTCTCATACCTCAGCCTCCAGAATAGCTGAGACTACAGGCACCAGCCACCATGCCTGCCTAATTTTTTTATGTTTTCAGTAGGGACTGGGTTTTACCATGTTGGCCAGGCTGGTCTTGAACTCCTGATCTCAGATGATCCACCCACCTCAGCCTCCCAAAGTGCTGGATTTAGAGGGTGAGCCACTGCGCCTGGCCCTCTAATTTATTTCTTAATCCTTCAAATCTTGCTACCTCTGTTCACTTTGTTGTGGGTTTCTGGAAGGGCATTAGCTGCTGAAATGCACTTGGTTATTGAGCAAACTACTTTTCTTCATTTTGCACTGGATACCCTTCATATCCTGCACTAAGTTGTTTATATATCTCAAACTATCACAGTTTAGACCTGATCTACGTACAATAAATGAATATCACGTGGAAATCACACCCAGTTCGCAGATTTTTCCACACATAATAATAAAGTTAAATGAACATTAATTATTTTACAAAACCCCACCCTTTCTCCTATGAAAGGGAAATCAAGCAAACAACTTTAATGAGAAGGCAACAGTAGAATTTCTTTTTGGAATTTGTTGTGTTCCCTTTTCTGTTTTGTCCAGATTTTACCAGGACCATTGGATAGTTTGTATTATGTTGGTCTGTCTATTTGTGAGAAAGTATTCTTCACAAGTGGAATGTAGTTATACAAAAAGATGAATCCTGAATTCATACTTTGGCTTTAAAGTTGAAATATTAGTTTATGTTATATTTTGTAACTAGCTCAGAGAGAATTGGTGCATGAAAATGCAATGGAGCTTGATTTCCTAATGTCAAAAAACTTTCACTTTTCATTCTTGTTTCGTGATAGAACATATTTTCATTTATTCATTACACTGATAATCTGTGATATTAAGATGCATATTTTGACAAAGAAATTATTTTCTGAAATCTTCATTAGAGTAATTCCTGAATTGATCATTGCTTTTACATCTAAGAAAAACATATAGTTTTACTGCAACAGATGCTCCCACATATATACATAAAATTAAGACAAAATTGTGGAAAAAAATCTAGTTGAGTCTGAAAACAAGCAAAAAGCAGCTATTTTAAAACTGTACAGTAGCACAAAGAAGAAGGAAAAGCTATAATATTTATGTTTGCTTCTACATATCCTACTCACATATCAGTTGTTATCATGAGATAATTCAGGACAAAAACTTTTATGATTTTTTTTGTGTACAGATTAGCTACCTTCTTAAGCATTAAAACTTCCCTGTCAGTTCTCTTCCTGAATTTCACAGCTGAAATTGTTAAAAGTTTTTTTTCTTATATTTAGCTAAAATTTGCTTCTCTGAGCCTCTACCCATTGATAGAAGGTTAAAAAAAATTCATATATTCAGAAATCAGTAAAACTATAGACATAGTCTTACTATCTCCAGCAATGTGGATAAGCTACCTGATACTTTTAAGTTTTAGCTTCCTTATCTGTAAAATCGAAATAGTAGCAATTGTACTGTGACTGAATGTGGAATATAATAAGAGTTTTCTACATGCCAATTCATTCTTCTACTCCTTTTTTTCCCTCCCTCAAGAACTGTCTGGTATCATTGAAGAGACAAGATGGAAATAGTTGAATTATTAATGCATTAAATTGCTACCATATCTAAATATACATGTTGGGGCCAGGCCCAGTGGCTCATGCCTGTGATTCCAGCAATTTGGGAGTCTAAGGAAAGGGAATTGCTTGAGGCCAGGATTTAGAGACCAGCCAGACCCCATCTCTACAAAAAATTAAAAATGGCTGAGTACAGTTGCTCATGCCTGTACTCTTAGTACTTTGGGAAGATGAGGCAGTCAATCACTTGAGGTCAGAAGTCAACACCAGCCTGATCAACATGATGTAACCTTGTCTCTTCTAAAAATACAAAAATTAGCCAGGCGTGGTAACACATGACTGTAATCCCAGATACTCACTCGGGAGCCTGAGGCATGAGAATTACTTGAACCTGGGAGGAGCCAAGATCTCACCTTTGCATATTAGCCTGGGCAACAGAGCGATACTGCCTCAAAAAAGAAAAAAAAAAAATGGCCGGGCGTAGTGGCTCATGCCTGTAATCCCAGCACTTTGGGAAGCTGAGGGAGGCAGAACATGAGGGCAGGAGTTTGAGACCAGCCTGGCTAACACAGTGAAATTCAGTCTCTACTAAAAATACAAAAAATTAGCCAGGTTTGGTGGTGGCATGTGCCTGTGGTACCAGCTATTGGGGAGGCTGAGGCAGGAGAATCACTTGAACCCGGGAGGCGGTGGTTGCAGTGACCTGAGATCACACCACTACACTTCAGCCTGGATGACAGAGGGAGACTCTATCTCAAAATAAAGAAATTAATAAATTAATTAAAAATTAGCCAGGCATGGTGGCATGTTCAAGCTACTCAGGAGGCTGATGCTAGAGGATCACTTGAGCCCGGGAAGTCAAGGCTGTAGTGCACTATGATCATGCCACTGGACTCCAGCCTGGGTGACAGAGTGAGACCTTATCTCAAAAATAAATAAATAAATATGCATGTTGATTTGTGGTATATATTATAGTACATATGTTGTGAATTTAATTTAGAACTCAGTATGTTTCAAAAAGATTGTAAGAATTTTCTTTTAAATACTCCCTTGTCCTTGTGTTTTTTCTTTCCCTGTTTATAGCCACCCCTCTTAACTGTCTCTCCACTCTCTGTTCCCCATATCCAATCAGGTATAAATTCCTATTGACACTATTCTAGTGTTGGTGTACATTTGACCTCATAATTTCTTTTCTACTTCCAACTCTAGTCCAGGTCCTCATTCACTCTTCCTTCCACCGTAGGATTCCTTTCCCAACTCAGTAAGTTCACATTTCTTAGAAAATGAAGCCCAAGTATCTTTTCTTGGAAATTAATATTTTTTTATGACCAGTTCTACTACACCACTTAGCAAACGCTAATGTGCTGCCGATTTTGATATTTGCCGCTTTACGTCTGCACTTTCCCACTCTTGTCTTTGTGTAATGTTTTTATCTTCGATTGTCTATCCTTCTTTCTAAAATTTTTACCATCTTTAAATACCACACACACACACACACATATATATATATACACATACAATACTTTTATCCAATTTGCAGTGCATATTCCAATTTTATCAGTTGTCCCAATAATGTCCTTTATAATAAGTAGAATACAGTCCAAGACTTGTCTGTTTTGTGGATTTTTACAAATTTGTTACTTTGATCTATCTTTCTATTCTTCAGCATATAACTTCTTTTTTTGTTTGCTTTCTTTTGTTAAAAATAAACAGAAAAAACAGAAAAGATACTACCTATGTATTAAGACTTATTTGATGTCCTTAACTAAAAGAGATTTTTCTCTTCTTTGTGGTTTTACTGCTCACTGTGTCCATCTAATAACACTTACAATCTTTTGCCTAATTTATGTGAACATGTTTAATCTCTCCAACTGTATTTTAAACTTCTTGAGAGCAGTCTTTACATCTAGCACCTGCTAGCTAGCAGAGTTTTGTACATGTAATATAGAATACTTCTTTAGAAAAATGGAAATATCATTGTGAGTTGGCAAAGCAGAGTCTTATTTCAAAAACGAGGACAGTCTTTGAGTCTGGGCAGAAGGGAATTTAAGGAAAGACTTTTCATGACAAAAGTAGGTATAGAAGGTAGTCATCCTGAGTGAAGATTTGTTTTGGGAGGAGAATTAGGAAATAAGTTTAAGTAATTTTAATAATGAAGTTTTATTGTAGAGATCTCAAAAAACAAGAGTTTAAAAATGTATAGAATGGTGAAGCAGAAAGAACATTATGTCAGGAGATGTGGGTTCCAGTCACAGTAACGAATTTTATGGGCCTCAGTTGATACTGAGTAAAATTAACAGATAAAACTCAATGATTTCTAGTCTATTCTAGCTTTAAACTCCCATGCCTATAAAGAAATAATGGGCTACTTTATGTTTTTGAGCAATTAGTGGCATATAAAAGTTGTACTTAAGGAAGATAGGAAAAAGATCAAAGAGGATAAAAACATTAAAAATGTAAAATTTTAGCAGCTTTATTATTTTATGTAAGTAAAATTTGTTAATTTATTGGAGATGTCTAATTATATAAAGTTTTACAGATTAGAGTAGCTGTATCCTCGATTTTGTCAATTTATTGTTTACTGTTTGAATAATGAAAAGTCTTACTACAGAACTATAATAGTCTTTAGAGGTTGCAACTGTTATGCAGATCCACACTCAAACTACTGCATACAAATAAGGTTCTAGCTTTAGTTTTAAATGCCTCGAGGCAAACAGCACAGTCTTTTTCTGGCTCAAATAGATCCAATTACCTCTAATGACCCTGCTGCAGTTTATTGAGTGTCTATGATCCAGGTGTTTTGCTCAAGTCTGAAGTCATATTTTATATCATTTTGTGAGAAGTCATCGACCAAATGAATAAAAATTACTGAGACTTTTCCCCACATTACTATGTCTTCATGTAAATATTTATTGAGCTCCTACTGTGTGTAAGTGAATATGCTAGCCCCTCACAGAGAAGAGAAAAATGAATAAGACAGTCTTTGATCTCAGGGAGCTTATGCTTTGCTACGTTACAGCAAACATACAAACCAGACTGAGCTTATAAAGAGGAGGAACAAGCTCCTAACACATGGCAGTTACTCAATGACTATTGACAAATTATACAAAAGCTAGACTATTTTAAGTACCACCAGAAGTAGGGATGGGGAGAAGCAGTGGGAACTCATACTCTTGGCATTATTAGAAAAAGTTTGAGGAAAGTTGTATCTGAGTTCTTCACAGGAGCAAATGTTGGGAGGTCAGCAGGCCTGTAAATAAGAGGGGAGGAAGTTTCTTGTAGAGGGAACAGTCAGAAAAAAAAAATTAAAAAGGTGGGGTAGCCTTGGGCAAGTTTTGGAAACGGGGAACGGCCTAATTTGGCTGGAGGACAGGCGAACAGGCTTGATAAAGTTAGCTAAATGGCTACAAAGTACTTTGTGTATGTAACTTGGGAGTCATTGAAGAATTTTAAGTAGAGAAGTACTACAAAAGATCTTTGGTTTTTCTTTTAGCTATTATACTTTAATATGACTTAGGGTGATTCTTAAATAACACATTTCAACCTTTAAAAATTCAGGCACTAAAAACAGGCTCCAAAAACAAAGACAAAATCAGAATAAGAAAACATGTATCAACCTTTACATTTCTCGCCACTCTGGGCAGTAATGTCAAGAATCAAATGGATTATTTATAGTTCTCAGCCCTGGAGGTGGGCGCTCAGAGAAGTAGCTGCACTCGGTGATGGTGCCGAACAGTTAGAGACTTCACATTCCAGCATATTTGAGTTTCTATTGACATTAGATCTACTATGTAACACAATTTTATAGTAGAACATCATATAAATTATATTAGAATATATTTTTTTGTTAACATGTAAGAAAAATGTTAGATTTCTAAAAGTGCTCCTTGACCTAAAGTTATGCTAGGAAAAATGTTATTTCCAGTCATCAAGAAGATACGGTACATTCTTCAGACAGTGTCATCATTAAATAATTTTTCAAATGATGTTATCATATTCATTTGGTTTGTTCTGGGAGATATAATTTAAATGCACTCATATGTTAAAAATCCAATTAATTGTTAAATGTATGTTTAACCTAAACTCTTAATATGGACTGGCATAAATTCTGGCTAAGTTTTCAACTTTAAATTATTACTACAAGTAGATTATTTTACTGTAATTATCATGAGCTTATTCCTCAAAGTGTGCAAATATGTTTATGAAATTAAAAGTAATAAATGTCTATGATGCATTGCAAAAATATACATTATTGTCCCCAATTCTTCATTCTTTTCTTATTATAGAATTGCACACCCAAGCCCTTTGCAAAGTGATTTTGTATTATCTCCTTGTTACAAAGGTAGATGAAATTATTTCCCCACTTCATTGATGTTGGGCTTGGCCGTATGACCTGTTGTAGCCAATGTGAACAGCCAAAGAATGAGCATGGGTTTCCATGTGCCAATGTGGCTAGGCTTGAGTCCTTCTGTTTCTGCTCCATGAGAAAAATATGCTTGAGTAGCCCCTAGTCCCAGAGTGATCAAGACAGTTGGAATGGATCTGAACTCAATCCCAGGCCTGGAGTTTAATCAAGCCTAGCCAAGTCCTGCCTGGTAAGCTCAGCTGAAATTAGAGGATCTGTAGCCACCCTACCTTTGATGAGTGAAAAACAATAATGTTTGTTTTTGTAAGCCATTGATGTGTTAGAGGTTGCTTTTTATTCATCATAATTATAGCTAGAATTGATTATTACATATATTATTTTATAATATTTTGATAGCTATAAATAGTTACCCAAGTACAGGTAAGAAATAAATGAATAAAGCATTAAGACTATGGTATTTATTATAATACATTAAATGTTAACTATATGTCCCAATATAAATATGTCTCAGTAATGATAATAAGATTTTGATGACAAAAAATATAGTCCTCTTGGGAAACCATATTTAGGTCTTTTGAGGCCTACAAAAAAGTTCAAAATGAAAAGATTGGGCTACATAGTTTTCATATAGAAAAACTTCAATTCATTTGAAAATTTCCACTCATCAAACTAACATTTTATAAATTTCCTTTTGTTATCATAAAGCATAGCATTAAAAATTGCTTATCTAACTATATCATTTATCAGCAGTACATTGTAATCTCTTTATAATTTAGTTTTTAGTAAACATGAAAAAGAGTATGAGTTACCTTTGTTCTACTGGAGACTGGCTTAGAACTAGTGGCCAGAAGTCATAACTATATACAAAAATTTTATAGCTTTAAAACTATATACCAATGCTTGGCAAGAAAAAGTTACAATGTCATATGAGGATATGTTTAGGAATAACAAATCCAATTGAATAAGTTTCTCAATTTTAATGGATGGCCTACACTATTCAAATAAGCTCATCTAACATTTTTTAGCATGAATATAAATATATATATATATATATATATATATATATATACATGTTAAAAGTTGTGTAATTATACAGTGAATATTTCCATTTCAGATGTCAGACTTCTTGTCAAAAGCCAAGAACTATAAGTAAGTGGATTAAAATACTTTGCTTCGTAAAGAAGTTGGCCTATTTTATTTGGCCTAGTTTTTTTAAAAAGCAATTTCCTTTCATAGATAAGATAGCAATTGTTGAACAATTAGCTTCATAAAATGTTATTTCACAATAAGATGGGAAGAAATAGGGGATACTAAGACCATTTCCCTATGAGATTAAATACATTTTCTACGTATTTGTCTATCGATGGCATAATAGACTCACCAAGTTAATGTTTCATTGCTGCATAGCATCTTTAATTCAAATTTCTCAGTTTCAGAAAGAAAATCTTTTGAAAATAGTTTGAATAGGCTCTCAGTGGAAGATTTTTGTTTGGTAAGATTCTCACACTAAAGTTTATGTATGATGTAGAATTGATTTAATAAAAGCTATGTTTAGTTAGCTGGTTAATTCTTGGATGGAAAAGAAAATAATTATAGCTAGATACTTTGCTTTTTAAATGTGTATTTTGTTGGATATTTGAACATCATAGTTACTTTGGTTTTTCTTTTTGCAGTATTGTAATAAGCTACTTCTCTCCATCCTCAATTAAGCACAAATATTTATTTAATTTTGTAATTAATTATATATGTTTTTAAAATATAAAGCTTGCAGCACATAAGACAACATAATTAAGGACAAAGAGAACAAACTCAACTAATGAACACAGAGTTGAAAAATAAAATTCTGAAAAATTAAATGAACTCTTGCTTTGCATGTCAGTGAAAACCTTTTGTTATTTTCTGGCAGGATCTGGATAGACAGAAGCTTTCCCATGTATTGACAGAACTGCAGAAAGCCCAATTAATTCTTCAGCTTTACTAATGTCTGGTTTTTTTCCTCAGGAGTAATTCCAAACAATTCTAAAGCAAACAGAAAGTATTCACAGTATAAAAAGTTTGGGAATACTTTAGCTTAGTTTTATTTTGAGCTTTGTGAAGGCAGTCAGAGAATGTCACAAATACCATCTTTAGACAAAATCTGCAGCACATTAGGCTTGGCAATTTACTCACATTAAAAAGATCAATTGTTAAGGTCCTGGGAAGGAATTGCACATACAGAGAGTCAAAAGAGGAAAGTAGATGAAAAATAAAATACTACCAATGTATAAATGTGTGTATATTTTAGATTGCATGCAACGTGGGCATTTAATTTACATGGTACCTACATTGTGCCTTACTGTTTTAAATATAATAGTCATATTTTCAACAATAGTGTAAACTCTTTGAAATGGGCTTTGCATTTTCTTGTTTCTTTAACCCTTTACACAGGACCAAGGCTAGTGCTGATCATTCAATAAATAAATATTTATTAATTGATTAAGATCATAATTCAAGTTTGCTAGGACGATGCAATATTAGAATGTTTGTTGCAAACCACACAGCCATTAGGGGTTCAAATTGACATAATATGGAAATATGGTTCAAATTGACATGATATGGATATATGATATGGATATATCATGTCAATTTGAACCCCTAATGGTTGTATAGTTTAGGTCACCTCAACATTGTTTATTTATTTCTAATTTTAAGGTTGCTTTACTTGCTATTGTAAGACAATTTTATAGGACAATTTTCAAGGCAATTAAAAATATTTCTTTCCTATTTATGTGTGTTCTTAGTACTTCTCTTTATTCTCTTCTTTTCCTTTGGTTTTGTGCAAAAAGAAAAAAAACAACATTATAAGCTCTTTAATAATTGCTTTCTTCACTTTCAGACACACATTTAAATCCTGTGTAGTGAGAAGACTGCCTTTTTGGACAATCCTTTGATCCTCACTCTCCAACTAAAGTTTAGGAAGAAAGACAGTATTGACATTCAACACAGAGTTCTGAGGATTCTAGCCTTCATTCCTCTTGACTCCATCTAGGAAGAGTGGTAAGTCAAAGGAAACCCTAATGACATGCGGTTAGCATTACTCCATGACATTTCGAAGTTAGAGGAGAGAGAAAATTTAGCATGCATTTTGTTAAGGTGTTTTGTATCCATTAAGTCTCACCTTTGGAGCCTAGAGGAGAGAGGACATGACCTCTCTCAGACCCACATCTTGTCATAAAGTTCTAAATAGCAGTATGATTTTAGAAGGGCCACCCTCTCTTCCATAGACTATTGTATTCAAGAAAAAGCTTTAGTAGACCTTTGACTTTGACATTCTATGTATTGAAATGTTGCAGCTTTGTTGCAGACATATATAATTGAGTTTGGCTGTAACATTGCCTCTGTCTGACTACTTCACTGGAATTGGGTTGGTATGGAACACAGCTCTCTTCTATAGGGTCTATGGCAGGAGTTACAAAATCTTGTTGAGACAAAGGCGTTAACTTCAGCTCTGTTTTCTAAGCCATGAATTATTTTTACATAACCTTGTGATAAAGAGTAGAATTTTTACAGAAGGAGTAATAATTTTTAGTGAAAAGAACCTCTGGGCTTATTACTGAAGAAGAGGATCCTTGGTGATTTTGCTGTTGGTTGTACTTGGCTCTCATTCAGGGGATATTGCTTTGGAAAAAACTACTGCTAACAGTCCCTGGGCAAATATTTTCTGTGTCACTAATCATTGAAAAGCTGCCATGATTTCAATGTATAGTAAGTAGCATATTAACTAACATTCTCATTTATATGAGAATTCCACATGGGTTATCTTTTGGCTCATTGGACATAGGTCAATGAAAAGTGAACATTGCTAGCACTAGGGAGCTGTCTATGCTTTCTGTTTTTAAGCTCAATGAATCACTCTAACATCCAGATAGCAGTGCACAATTTATACTGTCTAATCAGGATTATAATTTCACAACATCACATTTGCAGCACAACCATAGCATTGTAATTTAGCATGCATTTTGTTAATGTTTTTGGTGTCCCATTAAAGTCTCATCTTTGCAGCCCAGTGCCATATGTTACCAGTCTAGAGTAAACCTCTTAAAAAAGGAAATAAAAAGGAGTAAAATTACACTATGACATATGCTATTTGTTACCTACCAACAACCAGTCCCCTCTTCTTTCCTAACTGAACCCTAATTTGGTTCAAGTTTGGGGAAAATGTGCTCAGCAAGGATGTGCCCTACTCCCAGCACAGGATATGAAATATGAAGGATATATGTCACAATAGATATCATCCCTAATGCTTTCATTAAAGATGATCTATATTCTGCTTTCATTATGGATTCATTTGGCATTCACTTTGACTGAGGTCTGGCCAATAGAAGCTGAGAGAAAATCTGTTGCAGGACTCCTGGGAAAGGTTTCTTCCTAATAAAAGAAATATGCATGCAGAGAAAACACCTCCATCCCTTTCATTTCCTGCCTTTGGATGCCGTTATAAGGATGTGATGCATAGAGTTTCTACTGCCTAGGGGTCGGGGATGAGGAAGATTGATGACATGCAGAGCATGGGAAAGCAGGGAGGTTAGAAAGTGCTTAGGTACTTTAAGGCATTTGTTAGACTGCTGAGCCAATTCTTAGATCTACTTCTCTCTGGACTTCTTGCTGAATGTCATAATAAATATCCTTATTGGTTAAGCCACATTTAGCAGGGTCTTCTGTTACTTACAGACAAGAGCATTCTAACTGACAAAAGAAGTTACTTAAAAGAATGCAGTTTGTTCTGGTGTGGCTGCTTCTCTCACGGGCAAATGCGAGGCCAAAACAAAAAAATTAAAAATTAAAAAGGGTATAACTGGTTTACTCATGAGCTTTTTGTGGAGCTGGTAGTTTAGAACTTAAAATTAATTTTCCCCACAGAAAGGCTATAAATGGTGTTTGGGTTCCCAAGGTAAGTCCATAAGGCCTATTTAATCTAATAATGCCATAAAATCTGTACAGTGTAGTAGAATTGAATCACCTTGAAAAACAATGTTTCCTTTGGGACAAAAATGAATTGAGAAAAAAATTCAAAGATCCAGCTTGGAAAAACAAAAAATCATCACACTAATAACAATAAAATCAAGGACTTCCCAACTTCCCACCCCTCAAGGATTGGGCAGTAGGGACAGTTATTAACCCAAGTCCCAAAGGCAATGGTTGTACCTGTTGCTTGGGAGTCAGCATGGGAGGTCAAAGGCTGGACAGTAATACAGGAGAATGGCAGAAGCTTGGTGAAGGGGTGGGGAGGTGGATGCTAAATGTTTTCTTTCCCCATTACTCCTCAGTGCCAAGAGTTTACCTGCCTGTTTCTGTTGGTTTCTAATAAAACAATTGTCTTCCTCTCTTTTCCCTGAAGCATTCCTAACTTATGATACTTTTAGGCAGAACTGACAGTATTATGCTGGTGTCACTGTTTACCTGGTTTTGTCAGTCTAAATACTAGATCCTTTACGCTGATGGTGAGGTATCAGCCACCACTTAAGTTATCTGTATATAAAGGATATTTAACCTGGTATGAAGTGGCAAGATATTTTGCTGGTATTAGTTTGTCCTATGTCCTCCATCACATGAACCTGGAAGATGTGAGAAGTCTCGCTCGTCACTCCTCCCAAAAACTCAAGAAGTTTGTCAGGTTTTGTGCTCTGAGTTCTGAACTCCTTTCCTTGTGAAGGTCTTGACCCCTTTTTGTGGCAGGAATAAATGGTAAACTGGTCAGAGTCCCAAAAGAAAACTGTGTCTACTCTTTGTTGGTTTGTTTTGTATTTAAAGCCTAAACTTATGGAAGGTAGACAAACTGGGGAGAAAAAAGGCTTTTCTGGAGCTTTCTCAGAAGCTTAGAGAGTCAATGAGGATATGGGGTACCTTTCATTGAATGACAGAGATCTGAGGACTTTTCCCACTCAGAGCCTTTGAGATGTGAAAAGATCTTTGCTGAAGTAACATTGAGATATCAGGAGAAAAAAGTGAATTCTTACAATAGACAATAAAAATTATTAAAATGATGATGAAACTATACATAGTTGACCAAATATAAATTATATGTAAAGGATATGTGTCCAGCATGTCCCTGAAAACTTCTCTGATATTTCCAGTGAATTCCTGAGCCGTTGTAGATATGAGGATGATTGCTAGCACATCACGCTTAAAGTCTCCTTCACACACAACCCAGTATTATGGGGGTTGCTTATGCATGCAACTCTTTTGAGGATTGCTAGAGATTTTTTAACTGAAAGTAACTGTAAGAAGTAGGAATGTTGATTAGGTGAATGGTTCTTCCTTTGCTATTTCAACATCTTTTCTCTTACTTAAACCTTCATTTCTATCCTCTGTAATTGCAGGAGCTATGTGTCCCTTGTCTCTAAAGGAAGGGACAGGAATGAGCTCCTTGGAGATTTGAGGGCTGATGAAAAAGAGCACTCAGACACATTATGTCTTACAGAATTACATTTTATGCAGTAAGCTCAAAAATACTTTCTCAGCAAAACATCTGAGAAAATATTATGCTGATGGAAGTTCCTTCTCCAGAATCCTAGTTTCTTCACAGGAAACATTTGGATCCCAGCTAGAGTCATCTGCCTGTCCGAGGTGGAGGCTGCCAGCTTAGGGCCATTCTGAATGGGGGTTCATCAAGAGTAATGTTGTGAAAGTTTTCTATTGCTATGTAACAAATTACTTCAAATTAATGACTTAAAACAACACTTATTTCTTGTCTCACATCTGTGGTTCAGGAGTCTGACCATGGTTTAACTGAGTCCTCTGTTTCGAGTTTTATAAGATTGCAATCAAGTTGTTCAAAGGGTTGTGTTCCCATTTGAAGGTTTGACCGGGGAAAAATCTGTTTGGAAGTTCTTTCAGCTTGTTGGAAGAATTCATCTTCTTGAAGCTGTATGACTGATGCAGGTTTTGCTGAGTGTCATCTGGAGATCACCCTTAGGTTCTAGAGGACACTTGCAGTTTCTACAAGTCACCTTCAATTTCCTGCCATTTAGGCTTCTTCACCCATGGCTGCTTACTTATTAAGTCAGCGAGGAGAATCTCTTTCTCTAGCCTGCTATCACTGAGTCTTATGTATCACAACATAATCATGAAAATAGCATCATAACACCTTTCCCTTATCCTACTGATTAGAAGCAAGTCATAGATCCCACATACACTCAAGATGGGGAGGTTACGTAAAGGCATGGACACAAAGAGACACCAGGAGATGCAAACCATTGGAGGTCTCCTTAAGTTCCTTTCATCACACCAAGTTTATTAAACCCCAACCACACTCTACATCTCTGAAATAATTACCTGATATGACTGGAAAAATTGCCTTTAGCATTTCTCCTAGATCCAGGTTCTGGATTACAATTTTTACTTTGTCGTTTACATTATCTTGTACCATCACATTTCAACAATGTAATATACTAAGAAGTCTGTACATAAGTACAAACAAGGCCAAGAAGACATTGGATCTGCAAGGCTTGGACTGAGCCTTGTACATGTCAGCACTGCTCCTGAAAGCCAAGTGGAAGAAGTATACCAGAAAGGTATAACCAGTTTATTGTATCTTTGCTACCATAGGGTTACTATTGAACATTATTGGTTCTCTAGTGATAATACATTAAATGGTTCAGATCCTTGTGCAAACTATGCTGGTACTTCCTATTTGAGCCCCAAATCATAGCTTGCAGTCACTGTTTCTGCAGTTATAAATTAGAACAATAAGGAATTTCTCTCCTTAGGAAATTCCATTGAGCCCAAGTCAACCATATATACTCTCTCTCTTCCCTGACAGCGAGTTCTCCTTAGGGATCTTATGTGTCAGCAGAATTTAGTTAGGGCTATCTTTCCCCTGGGTTTTTCCTAATTTAAATGGTTTTTCCTAATTTCCCATCTCAGGAAAGTGGTTTAAATTTTGCTTTCTTTATTTGCCAAGAGTTTTTTATGCAAACTGGTGCACCCATTTTGGGGGCTCTGATTACCAAGAGTTAGGTGAAGCCTGCTAAATCTTGTAGAAGATTTGTTCATTTAGTGACTTTATGCCTACATTTACATAACTGTGTAACTGTGCACAGGGTAGAGAAGATAGGCTCCAAGACGGCTTTCTTTTTTTTTAACCTCTGCCTAAACAGAGAGGCAGCTGGCACTCTGCTCAGTAAAACAAATTAAAGCCCTGCCTCACCAGGCATTCCAGGCACCCTGTTACACTGGTATTTTATTATACACAGCCTCAAAGCAGTCTTTAAGTACTGAGTCTTTATTAATTGAATTCTATGGGAGGTTTTACTATTCTCCATTATACTCTGCCAAATGTTGGCTGGAGCTGTGTGGCGCTACAGTTCTCTGTCATTCTATCCCGGAAATCTTTGTCTGTGTTCTTTATGCATGTTGTGGCTACGGGAGAAATTTTAAGGTCTCTTTGGTGGAAAAAACCCAAACTAAAAACAGCTACTCCACTGGGCAGAAACAAGGAAGCCATGACCTTTCTTTTTGGCACGTTAAACAGTCATTCTGGGAGGCAGTGGACCAGGTGTTACTGTTTAAGTCTTTGACACAGATCTGATATCATGTGGATTACACAAGCACATGGGACTTTTGAGATTTTTTTCAGGGCCTTTAATGGCTAATAAGTACAAGTGGGATGCGGAAGTTGGGTAAAAATGGTCCTGCTATGTTATTTATACTTTCTACTCACCCTTCTCTCTAAGAATCATGGACACCTAAATTTTAGATCTATTATTTTCTATTTAGATCTACCTATGAACACATAAATAAATGCTAATGATGGCTTTTGATTACTGAAGTTAGATGAATTTATATTTTAGAACGAAACTTGACTGAGAATTACCTGGAATTTGATTACATCAGAGTCAAAGATCTTATTTTTGAAAAAATAAGAATGGGAGGTAGAACAAGTATCTGAGTTTAGAATGTCACACCTCCCCTGATAAGAACCATGCACTAGAAGGAGGGAACTGGGCCATGTGGAATGAACATAGTTGTTCATCATAGTCTTTTTGATGCTGTTTACTCAGCTATTATTGGGTACATTTAAGAGAAAGTTGGGGATAAGAGATAGTCACAGGAAATATTAGTTGAGTGGAAAAGAAAATTAGGAAAGAAATCCAAAAAGCACAACAGAGGAAAGTGAGGGGGTTGAGAGTTTCTGTAGGCACCACTCTTCAAAGATGTAGCTGTTGCCTTATAGCCTTTTATATATAAGATGAGCTAGCTTGGGTGGAGCTAGCTCATCGCCTGCACATGCACGCACACACACACACATGCACACACACACACAGACACAGCTAGCTCACGTGAAACTGCCTTGGGTATTATTTTGGCTGATATAACTGATGTAACTCATAATGATCCAAGTTTTTTGTTACAGACAACAGAATCCAGTCTAGTTAAGGAAAGCAGAAAGTGATTTATTGAAAGATAATGGTAGCTCATAAATCACTGAGAGAGTAGAAAGTAAGTTTGAAGCTGAATGCTGAAACAACTCTCCAAACCATTTCACAGAAATGAAGTAACCATGGAGCTGCTGCCTCTGCCGTGATCAGGAATTTGCTGAACCAGAGAGCTGCTCTTATAACTAGGTGCTCTAGAATAGGTACTTCTGCCAGTAACTACATCAGTAATATGGCATATCAGTAAGACAGATTTTATATCTCCTGCCTTTTCACATGACCAAGTTCTAAATTAGATACTTATGCCAGTATGTGAAACCTAAATCATGTCTTGAACCTTAGCTGCAAGGGAATCTGGGAAGTGTTATTTTTTTTTTCTTATGCTTCTAGTCTCTGCATGCTAGGAATTAAAAATAAGTGTTGATTAAGACACACTACTGTATTCTGCTACTCGGTGGCACTTAATAGTGTACAAAAGGATACTTATTCAAAATGAAATAAAAGATAACCAAATTTCAGTAAAAGAACAACAAATAAGGCAAAACAGAGCAGAAACATGAGAGACTGGGAAATGTAGCCTAGACCTGAATTCCTGACTTCTTATGTAAATCCACCCATCAATAAGAAACAGCTATTTTAGACTTTCTGTAAGAAAAAAAAATTCTATTGTGATGAAGCAATGAGCTCTGGGGTTATCTGTACATAATTTAACATTATCCTGGTTAAGGCATCCTAGTCATTGATGTTTCTCCTCCCAAGCCTACTGTTCCCTAACCAGTCCTCTACGATCTAGCCAGAATGATCATGTTGTTAGCCTGATTCATAAACTCCTTTGAGACCCTTTCCCAGCCTCTATTTCCAGTCTCATTTCTTGAAAATTCCCCCCAGATTTGCTCCATGTTTCAAGGGATACAATTACTGACTGTTCTTACTGGTTATTGCTCCTGAAGCTTTGCAAATGCTGTATCCTTTTCGCAGACGCTTTCCTGATCCACATGTTCTTCTCTTCAATGATATTCATTTTCTATCCTCTACAGTAGAACTTTTTCAGAGTATTTATTATATTGTGATTTTATTACTTCTTTACTTATCTTTTTCCTCTATTATCATATGATTTCCTGGAAGACGGATCTATCTTAATCAACATGTTATCTCAGCACTTAATGTAGTATTAGGTAAATGATTGATTCTTGTTAAATTCATTAACTCCTTAAACATGTTTGGATTTCTTTTTATATGAGAATACAGGCAATAAACATGCAGATAAATACATAAACAACATTTTAAAGTATAAGTGTTATAAAAATTAAAACTCATGGGATAGAGAGAGGCTGAAGTTGAGATTGGGGGTTGCCCTGTAAGCTTGACATAGTTTGAATTCTTTAAACTCTGTGCTTTAATTTCCTTATCTATTAAATGGGGATGATGATAGAACATATCTCATCAGTGCTTGAAATAATTAAATGAGTGTATATATCTAAAATGCTTAGTGCAGAGGCTGACACATAATAAGTTTTATATAAGTGATCATTATTAATTATTGTAAATGTATCTTCTTCATATAAATTAGAAAAATGTGTCTCCCTATAAACTAAAGAAATTCAGCCTCTTCATATAAATTGTAGTTTTAGCTTAAACCAGACATAATTTAGAAATTAATGTTCTCATATAAACTCTTTCCCACTCACCACAATTAGATAATGATTTCTAAAGCAGGTTAATGTGTATATGTGTATGGTATGTATATGCCAATGTAATGGGGTGCCTGCAAGTATGTGCATATTTTCACATGCTGTGGCTCCTGTGTTAGTCTGTTTGCTTTGCTATAAAGGAATACCTGAAAGTGGATAATTTATGAAGAAAAGAGGTTTATATTGGCTTATGGTTTGTCAGGGCATTCAGGAAGCATGTGTTGGCATGTGCTTCTAGGGAGGGCTCAGGGAGCTTACAATCATGGCACAAGGGAGGAGGGAAGCTGATACAATATATTACATGGCAAGAGGGGAATCAAGAGAGAGAGAGAGGGAGGAGGTACTAGGCTCTTTTAAACAACCAAATCTCATGTGAACTCATAGAGAGCTCAGTCATTACTATAAGATAGCTTTTATGTTTTGCTTCCTTTTTAATCATAAGCTCCAACTTTAAGGCATTTCTTCACTCCCATATCTTATCATTGGCTGTTAGAAGCAGCCAGGCCACATCTTTAACACTTCGCTGCTTAGAAATTTCTTCTGCCAGGTATCCTAAGTCATCATTCTTAAATTCAAACTTCCATAGATACCTAGGGCAAGGACACAATGCACCCAAGTTCTTTGGTACAGAGTGACAAGGATGATTTTTGCTTTAGTTCCCAATAAGTTCATCATTTCAATATGAGACTTCTTCAGCTTTGCCTTTACTATCCATATTTCTGTTAGCATTTTGGTTATAACAATTTAACCAGTCCCTAAGAAGTTCCAAACTTTCCCTCATCTTCCCGTCATCTTTTGAGCCCTCCAAACTCTTCCAGCCTCTCCCTGTCACCCAGTTCCAAAGCACTTCCACATCTTCAGGTATCTTTATAAAAATGCCTCGCTTCCCAGTACCAATTTTCTATGTTAGTCCATTTTGTGTTACTATAAAGAAATACCTAATACTGGGTTATTTATGAAGAAAAGATACTTATTTTGGCTCATAGTTCTGCAGGCTATACAAGAAGCATGGTGCTGGGATCTGCTTCTGGTAAAGACCTCTGGGAGTTTACAGTCATGGCGGAAGGTGAAAGGGGAGCTGGTGTATCAGGAGGCAAGAGATGAAGCAAGAGAGAGAGGGAGGAGGTATCCGGCTCTTTTAAATAAGCAGAACTCATGTGAACTCATAGAGCGAGAACTCACTCATTATCATGAGGACAGCATCAAACCATTCATAAAGGATCCATTCCCATGACCCAAACACCTCCCAGGAGACCCACCTCCAACTTTGGAGGTTACATTTCAAGGAGACGAAACATCCAAACCCTATCAGTTCCTGTGGAAATAATATGGTTTCAGGAGGAATCAGACACTGATTATTACATTATTTTCATATAATTTTAAACTCTATCTTACAATTTAATACTAAAATTTGAGTTAGTGATAGCTAAAATTTAATACTAAAATCTGAGTGAGTTAGTGAGCTAAAAATGACAAATCAACCCCTCCAATCATCCATTGAATAATTTAATTTATATATTGTTCTACAAAAGTAAATCACGTGAATATCAGGAAGTCTCCACATTAACATCATTCTTGCAATTATAATACATGCCTCAATCATATTCATTCATTTACGATCTCCTCCACCAGGTTGACCAGGTATGGGTTGTTTCCATTTAAATGTATACAGATCAATTATTTTGTCTTTTACAGGTTTCTTTTAAACACAATAACCTTAAAGAAAAAGATGAGTTTATGAAAGCTCCTAAGGAATTTATGCAAAAAAGAAAAAAAAAGATGCTCAAGTTGCTTTTCAGTTTTAGAGGTTTTCTTCCTCTATATTTAAAGACTGCATTATGTAGTCATTCATTCTGTAAATTAAACCTTTGATTCTTAGTGGCATTATGCAAAGCTAGCATATTGTACCTATTTGCAAATACATTATATTAGTGAATGGTTTCTTTTTCTTTGCCCAAATTGCCAAAATGTTTCCACAACATACAAAGGACATTTGAAATATTACCAAAATAGAAAAGTTTTTGTGTGAGCTATACAATATACAGTGTAGTCACTCCAGGCCCAGAGATATGTGGAACTATGGAAAAAAAGAAACAAAAGCCCTCTGAAAAAGTTAAAGGCACACTATATAAATATCATGGAAAAGTCACCTAGGGACACCTAATCACTGAAGCAGAACTACTGAACATAACCAAACATAAAGTGTAGTTTCATAAAACTAGGCTTTGGAAAAATTTTCCCAATCCTACCCTTTTCTTGCTCCAAAAGAAACTGTTGGCACTTCAGATTCATCTCTTTATGATGGAACCTATCACCATAAACAGAGCAGAGGAAATGGGGCAAAGCTGCAGTTGCTTAGAAATTCCAGACCGTTTTGTCACTATATTTTGAATAGCAACTGACATAGGGTGTTAACTCTTCCTCTTGTGTTCTCCTCAGTCTATAGATTGTATTTTCATGGGGACAGCTCACAATCCCAGGGAGGGAGCAGAACCTGAGAAGACAGGCATTAAAATAGCTAAGATGTTTCTCCATCTCTTTATCTAGTCTTAAGCACTGTCTCTAGTAAATAGAGAATTAAAAAGAAAAAGAAGGGCTTGAAAACTGTTTTATATTATTTGTGAATAGAGAATGAAGTTTTTCAAGGGGACAAGCAAACAGAAAGGAGAAGAAGGGATACTCTTTCCCCTAAGAGTTTAAGAAGAAAATGGACTTGGATGTGTTATTTATTCTAAAGTGTTGTCCAACTGAAGGTGTGTTTGTCAGGTAAACATCCTGTCAAACACACATCCATGCACATACACATACACAGACAGACAACAGAAACTATTTATGGAAACATGCTTAAGTGTTAGCAGACCGTTACTATTAAAATGAAACTGTATATTTACCTAAATAACTATTTATTATACTATTTTATGTGTAAGTGTTGTAAATTAACTAATAAGAGAAAAAAGAAAATGAACAATCTAATATTCAATATTGTTTTTCCAATGTGTATGAATATATAAATAAAGCTTTTCCTCCTGGGTGATTTGACCATTTGCTATACAAGACACTTTATTTTTTATTTTATTTTTTATTTTTTTTTACAAATTCTCTTGGAGTTCTCTCAGCAGTTTTTTGTTTTGTTTTTTTTTTTTTTGTATTTCGAGAGGGAGTCTTGCTTTGTTGCCAGGCTGGAGCACGGTGGCGCAGTCTCAGCTCACTGCAACCTCCGCCTCCTGGGTTCAAGCGATTCTTCCGCCTCAGCCTCGCAAGTAGCTGAGACTACAGGCGTCTGCCAAACGCCCAGCTAATTTTTGTATTTTTAGTAGAGACGAGATTTCACCATGTTGACCAGGATGGTCTCGATCTCTTGACCTCGTGATCCACCTGCCTCGGCCTCCCAAAGTCCTGGGATTACAGGTATGAGCCACCGAGCCCAGCCTTCTCAGCAGTTTTAATCCACATACTTTACCTTCTTTATCTCTCCGAGACACTGATGAGGTCCACTTTGTTTGTTTGTTTGTTTTTGAGACAGAGTCTCATTCTATTGCTCAGGCTAGGGCATTAGTGTTATCATGGCTCACTGCAGCCTTGACCTTCTGGGTTCAAGGGATCCTCCCACCTTAGCCTGCCAAATAGCTTGGACTACAGGTGCATGCCACCAAATTCAGAGTTTAATTTTTATTTATTTATCTGTAGAGATGGGGTCTCACTATGTTGCCCAAGTTTGTCTCAAACTCTTGGGCTCAAGCCATCCTCCTGCCTCAACCTCCCAAAGCACTGCAGGGGAAGTCACATCAAAAAAATCTGCTTTCAATGATGTCTATGCATGTGATGGAGGACAAATGAAAGAGTATTTTAGTCTCTTGTGCACACATTGATCCCCACAGGCCTGAGTATGATCTTGTAAGCCCTTGAGTGGCCAAAGGCCCTGGCTGGTCTTCTTTGGTGTTGAGCAGTGTTGGTCTGTTTATCTCAGAGTGCAGTACAAATATTACCATTTTAAGACAGGAAAACATTGCCCCAAGGAAGCCCTGAGTTTCTAAGCTCCACAGTTCCTTTGTATTTCTTTATTTTGTGGTGATAGTCTTTGATTGTACTCTGTCGTATATACCTCTGTCTCTATTTTTATGTATAGCCATTCCACAGATATTTCTTGAGCCTATACAATATGCCATGCACAGTACAAATAAGCAAAATATGATTTTGATGAATAATGTGCAGACAAGCAAAGCATAAAGTTAAAACAGTGTGCAGCAAGCAATGACTAGAAACTTTGTCTAATTTATACAATATTTCTATATACAATGAAATAAGTCTTTTTCTATTTCCAAAACTGCATCCATTCTTTCTTTAGGTCAGTTTAATTTCCTTTCTCTTCTTCTAAATATGAAATGTTGTTCTTTGTTTGCATCTGTAAACTAGAGTACACCCACTGGATTATCTCTTACTCTCAATATTATTGATTTGAAAGATCCTCATCTTGGTATTTCTAATGAAACAGCCAAAATATCCTGGTATCTCTCTTTGTAATGATTCAAAATCAATGAAGCAAGCTATTTCCCTTGAATGCTGTTATCCATGACAAAGGAGCTAACTGCTTAATTCCAGGGGTCTGTTGTTATTTGTAAACTGGTTCTTAAATAAGGATACTTAGAGATGCCTCTTGCTCCAGATGGTACCATTTAACTGCCTGTGTTACTCATGAGTGATTTTCAGCTTTAGCTTTAAACAAATACTTAACACAGCAATTCTGTTATCAAGAATTCTCTCTCAAAATTGGAACAAAATCCTGAAGTGCTGCATGAAGTGGCAGCACAAGCAATTTCCTCCAGCATGGGACACATGGGTTAAAAATAAACAGAGCATGACTGTGCTGGTAGGTAAAAAAAGGAAATGTAGCCAACAAGAAAAAGACCTCTGGACTGTCTGAAGACCTGAGTGCAAATCTTCGCTCGACAACTCGTTACTCTGTGACCTTAATAGATCATCAAAAAGTAGGGATTAGGTCGTCCTTTTCATAGGATTTGTTTATGAAGTAAATAAACTATTATTTTCCAACATTATTGCTGATGAATGTTAATAGATGTTACCAGAAAAGAAAAGTTTCCGTGGTTGTAACCATTTGAGAAACACTAAGTTAAACCAGGAATTAACTTTCTTCAGTGAACAACTTCTCAGTCTTTAAAATGCTCATGTTTTGTGACCTTTAAAGAAGACGTAGGTGACATGTTTCCTAAACATACTTGGCTGTCAGCCAGCATTCCTGTTGGAAAGATAGTCTATGGAACATACTTTGGGAAATGCTGTCTAATCTCAAAAGTGCTGTTCAAATTTACTTATTTGTGCTCTGAAATATCTTAATTAAAAAAAAAATGCTTCTGTCTTTTTTTTTTTCTTGAGCTACCATGGGTAAGTTTAACTTCCTTTTTCTCTTTATCTAACTATGAAACTTTGTTTCTTGTCCATATCTGTGAAACCAGAGTTAAAAAATTTTTTTCTACCTGATTATTACATAAACCCATTATATATAATATTTTAAAATAAATTTGTTAGCAATTATGGTATGTAGTACATCAGATACTTAAAAACAGACAAAAAGGAAAGCAAGACAAAAGGCATTTGTGTCTGCAGGTCAGAGAACACTAGCTAGACTTCTGACCTTTGCATTTAAAACATAACCAGATATTTTCTTGCCTTCATGGAATTTCTGCTCTAGAATTTTATCATAATGTAAGCTGAAACTCTACAAATTTTAATGCTATTTCTGAATTTCTCTTGGTATTGCATTCAAAACATTAGAATATTTGAAAAACAGCTCAAGTACTTGATAAAAATATTGGATTCAAATTTTAAAGGTCCCTTCTTGTTCTATGATTGCTACAATTTACTCAATCTCAGCTTTCTCTTATATAAAATGGGTATAGTGATATCTACCTTGTAGAATAGTTGTGAAGCACAAGTAAGGAAATTATTAGGTGACACTTACTGACATGCATTTGTGACTCTTGAAGAATAATAGAATACAAAGTAATCTATGTGCCTACTAAAATAAAAGTCACTTGTGGTCATTTCCTGAATTAGGAAAAAAATGCTGAGGACGTGCATTGTTGAGAACAGATATACATTGCTGAGTTAGGAGATGACCACAGGTATCCAGTTTTTAAAAATTAGAAACAATATTTTTATGAAAGCAACTCTAAACTACAATGCAGTGAATTTCCATTTATATTTCAAAGAATAATATAAAATAGCTCATTGATGCTGCATATGTGTGTCTATGGAAATCTTGCTTTTAATCTTTCATATTTCTTTTCTGTGTCCTTTTATGTGTTCATTGCTACTTAGCTCACATAATGGGATTTGAATTTTGGTACCCCTCCTTTAAAAACTCTAAACTACCTTAGTTTTTTAAAAATTGATATATAATAGTTGTACGTATATTGGGGTTACATATGATATTTTACATGTATGCATGTAAAATGTATAATAATCTAATAGGGTAATTGGAATATTAATTGTCTCAAATATTTACCTTTTCTTTGTGTTAGAAACATTCCAGTTCTTCTCTTCTAGTCATTTTAAAATACACAGTAAATTACTGTCAACTACAATCTCTCTACTGCCCTATTATTATTATTATTATTATTATATTTGAGACAGAGTCTTCCTCTGTTACCAGACTGGGGTGCAGTGGCACGATCTCGGCTCACTGCAACCTCTGCCTCTCAGGTTCAAGTGATTACCCTGCCTCAGCCTCCTCTGAGTAGCTGGGACTACAGGCCCATGCCTCCACTCCTGGCTAATTTTTTATATTTTATTAGAGAGGGGGTTTCACCATTTTGGCCGGGATGGTCTGGATCTCTTGACCTCATGATCTGCCCACCTCACCCTCCCAAAGTGCAGGGATTACAGGCGTGAGCCACCATGCCTGGCTTCTCCTGCCCTATTGAATACTGTAACTTATTTCTTGTTTTTAACTGGAATTTTGTATCCACTTACCAACTTATTTTCTCCCCCCTTTCCTCCCTACCCTCCCCAGCCTCTGGTAACTGTAATTCTACTCTCTACCTCCATGAAATGCACTTTTTAAACTTCTACATGTGAGTAAGAATATGTGAAAATTGTCTTTCTGTGTCTTGCTTAACATAATGACCTCCAGTTCCAATCACGTTGCTATAAATGACAGGATTTTATTCTTTTTCATTACTGAATAAAATTCTGTCATATATATATACACTACATTTGCTTTATCCATTCACACACTGATGTTTGATTTCATATCTTGACTATTTTGAACAGTGCTGCAATAAAAATTGGAGTGCAGGATTTTTTTTATGTACTGATTTCCTTTATTTTGAATGTATACTCAGCAGTAGGATTGCTGGATCTCATGTGATATGGTTGTGCTCTGTGTTCCTATCCAAACCTCATCTTGAGTTGTAATCCTCATGTGTTGAGGGTGGGACCTGGTAGGAGGTGATTGGATCATGGGGTCGTTTCTCCCATGCTGTTCTCATGATAGTGTATAAGTCCTCATGAGAGCTGATGGTTTAAAGTGTGACATTTCCTCACTCTCTCTCTCCTGCCACATTGTGAAGAAGGTGCTTGCTTCTCCTTTGCCTTCCGCCATGATTTTAAGTTTCTGAAGGCCTCCTCAGCCATGCAGACCTCTTTTAGTTTATAAATTAACAAAAATCAATTAAATCTTTTCTGTTTATAAATTACCCAGTCTCAGATACTATTTTTATAGCAGTGTGAAAAAGGACTAATACAACGTGATAGTTATATTTTTAGTTTTTTGTGTTTCCATAGTGGCTGTGCTCATTTACATTCCCACCAACAGTGTACAAGCAGCATCCCCTTTCTCTGCATCTTTGTTGGCATCAATTATTTTTATCTTGCTGATTATTGCCATTTTAAGAGAGGTGAAATTATACTTCATTGTGGTTTTAATTTGCACGTCTCCGATGATTAGTGATAATGAACATTACTTTCATATACCTGTTGGTCATTTAATTTTTATGTTTTGTTTTTTCTGCATATGGCTAGCCTGTTTTCCCAACACCATTTATTAAATAGGGAATCCTTTCCCCATTGCTTATTCTTGTCAGATTTGTCAAAGATCTGATAGCTGTAGTTGCGTTGTGTTCTTTCTGAGACCTCTGTTCTGTTCCATTGGTCTATGTCTCTGTTTTGGTACCAGTATCGTACTGTTTTGATTACAGTAACCTTGTAATATAGTTTGAAGTCAGGTAGCATGATGCCTCCAGCTAGGTTTTTTTTGCTTAGGATTGTCTTGGCTATGCGGGCTTTTTTTGTTGTTGTTGTTCCAAATGAAGTTTAAGGTGTTTATTTTCAATTCTGTGAAGAAAGTCATTAGCTTGATGGGAATAGCATTGAATCTATAAATTAGTATGGGCAGTATGGCCATTTTCATATTATTGATTCTTCCTAATCATGAGCATGGAATGTTTTACCATCTGTATCCTCTCTTATTTCCTTCAGCAATGGTTTGTAGTTCTCCTTGAAGAGGTCCTTCACTTCCCTTGGAAGTTGTATTCCTAGATATTTTATTCTCTTTGTAGCAGTTGTGAATGGGAGTTCACTCATGATTTGGCTCTCTGTTTGTCTATTATTAGTGTATAGGAATGCTTGCAATTTTTGCATGTTGATTTTGTATCCTGAGACTTTGCTGAAGTTGCTTATCAGCTTAAGGAGATTTTGGGTTGAGACAATGGGGTTTTCTAAATATACAATCACGTCATCTGCACACAGGGACAATTTGACGTCCTCTCTTCCTATTCAAATACGCTTGATTTCTTTCTCTTGCCTGGTGGCCTTAGCCACAACTTCCAGTACTATGTTGAATAGGAGTGGTGAGAGAGGGCATCCTTGTCTTGTGCCAGTTTTCAAAGGGAATGCTTCCAGTGTTTTTTTAATTATTATTTTTTGTTATGGAGTTGTTTGAGCTCCTTTTGTATTATGGTTATTCTCTTGTTGGATGAATAGTTTGCAAATATTTTCTTTTATCTTGTAGGTTGTCTCTTTACTCTATTGATTGTTTCTTTTGTCCTACAGAAGCTTTTTAGCTTGACGCAGTTTCATTTTTCTATTTTTCTTTTGAGGTCTATGATTTCAAGGTCTTACTCAAAACATCTTTGTTCAAAACAATGTCTTGTAGCATCTTCCCAGTGTTTTCTTCTAGTAGTTTCACAGTTTTAGGTCTTACATTTAGGTTTTTAATCTACTTTGAGGTGATGTCTGTATATGGTACCAGATAGGGCTCTAGTTTCATTTTTTTGCATTTAGAAATATGTTTTTTCCAGCACCATTTACTTATTAAAGAGACTGTTCTTTCTCCAAAGTATGTTCTCAGCCTTTCAGTTAAGAATCAGTTGGCTGTAAATGCATGGATTTATTTCTGGGTACTCTATTCTGTCCCATTGGTTCGTGCGTGTATTTTTAGGCCAGTATCATGTTGGTTTGGATGTTCTAGCTTTGTTGCATAATTTGAAGTTTAGGTACTGTGGTGCTTCCACCTTTGTTCTTTTTGCTCAGGATTGCTTTAGCTATCTGGAGGATTTTGTAGTTACACATAAATTTTAGGATTTTTTTTTCTACTTCTATGAAGAATGTCATTGGTATTTTGAGTGGTATTGCACTGAATTTAAAGATCACTTCTGGTTATATGAACATTTTAACAAAATTGGTTTTTCCATTCTGTGAGCATGGGATATCTTTCCATTTTGTGGGATCCTCTTTAATTTCTTTCATCAGTGTTTTATAGTTGTCGTTGTAGAGATCTTTCACTCTTTGGTTAAACGTATTCCTAAGTATTTGTATTAAATTCTAGTCTATCTTTTAATTTTATGTTTCTGATGGTCTCAGGAATAATAATGGCTATATTAATTATTCTCATTTAAAAATTATTGTCTGCTTCTTGAATTGACACTTTCTTCCAATTTCAGTGTCTGCTTCATCAATACAGTGATCACTGGCACATATGAAAACTATTGTGAGCATTGATTCAGGTTATAGAGGCAAGCACTGAATTGTAGGGGAGATTTATCACTAACTGCTGTGTTTTAAGATGTGAGGGAGGTTGAGCTTAGGTGTTTGTTTATTAATAAGTGGAGGTCAGCTAGATTATGACAGTAACACCTCTGGTTTCTCCAGCAGTAATGTCTGGCAGATTTGAGAGTAAAGAGTTGTTGGTATGGCGGTTCTCTTGCCCTTTAACTAATTCAGACCACCTATTGGCCAGGCATGGTGGCTTACGCCTGTAATCCCAGCCACTCTAGAGGTGGAGCCACGAGAATTGCTTGAACCTGGGAGACAGAGGTTGCAAGAGTGAGACTCCCTCTCAAAAAAAAAAAATAGCAATAATAATAATAATAAACCACCTATTTATCTCACTTTTCTGCCTCTTAGACTAAATTTTTCTGGAGTTCTGATGGCAATACTTACTTCATAGCAAATCTCTCTTTTTCCTATATAGCACTATTGGTTATTTAGATCTGTTAAATTTTCCCATCAACTCTTTGTTCCTTTACTTTCTGGTTGGTACTGCTATAAATTTTTTCTAATTTTCTAATTGCTTGTTATTTTCTTCAAGTGGGAATTTTTATGGGGAGAAGGAGAGGTAAAGTCTTATGCTAGCCATCCATCTTGAACTGGAAAACCTTAAAGTGATTTCCTTTCTATTATATTGTCCTTTATTTCCTTTAAAATCTATACGTTATTACAATAGAAACTTTCTTTTTCCTCTCCTTAAAGCATATTTGACTATAGCCACTAAAGATTTTTATTTCTTACCTTTTGGTTGATTTAATCCCTCAACAGAAGAAATTCCTCTTCATAGATGAATATGCACTGTTCGTTCATTCCTTCATTCATCAAATACTTGCTCAGCCTCTCCTAGATATTAGATTATGAAAAAATATAGACATAGTCTTGCCAGCAGCAGAACTATACTCCATTGTACAAATAAAGAACAGGTTTTCTTTATTCTTTCACAAGAAGAGTGAATCTGTCTTTACCTTTCTGTTAATTTAACTTATTAGCTTAGCATATGTTTACTTTATGTTTAAAACTTGCTTACTACTTATACAGTGAAAATCTTTGCTTTAACTTTGCAACCATTAAAAAAACAATATCTAAGGTGAAATACAAAACTTCAACTACAACAGGAAATTAATGTTTAAATTTTACCGTTAATAATACCATGCATGTTTTAGATATTCTCATAGGATTGTTGCCATCATGTAGGATATAACCGATACAACTCATTTAGTACAAGCAGCTGTTTTTACATTATCTGAATTTATTTTTTACAGGACATTTAGTTAAAATGCATATTGCCTATATTGAAAACAACTTCATGCTATTAGACTGGAGTGAATTTCCTAAATAATTTGTGGAATTCCTCTTCTGCAGAGACTATGGTGCCATTTTTGTTCTTATATATCTATTGTAATTTAAATGTGGTTGTCCTTGAAGGTCAGAGACAAGGCAAAGTACACTACCAAGCTTCCATTCAATCTTGTGACCTGTGGGCAGCTAAGCCTAGTCATTCCTACTAAGTGAAGTGTGTGTGAAAATGACAAAATACATAGGAAACTTGACGTGCAATGTGGAATTGGAAATTAAATACGGAAACCAGGTGAGGAGATGATTTGTTGATCCTGGAAATCTGTGCTTTTCACACCAGGACATGCATAACCTCAGAGGTACAGAATGTTATGCCAGGGAACATTTGAAGTTTTAGAATACACATGGTCCATCTTCCTACCATGTTGATAATCATAAAATAATGACAGAAAAATAAGTTGTATTTAATTTTCCTTCCATTGTAACTTATGGTTGTATTGTAGAGTAAAACCCACAAATTTTTGCATTAATTAAAAAATTAGTTACTAAATTTCAAAATAATTTTGGACTAATTTGGACTAATTTCCTTTAATGATGGCCCGGGGGCATTTATTACCTCTCTTCTGCTATACTTTGTTGGAGATGATCACAGAGCTCATCTGTAGGTGAAAATGTATGATCTAAAATGCTGGCTTCATTACGCAGATTATTATCACAGTTTGAGTAACAAGAGTTTTTAATGCTAGTGGTTAATTTATCTAGCTATTCAATAAAAAAAAATTGCTTTGAGACTAGGCTATTAAAAGTTGATCTTTTAGATATTTGATAAAATTGAGCCATAAACCAGCCTCATTACTACTTATTGAATATTTGTTTTGATAGATTAAATACAAACATCTGTATGAAAGTTAATTGCCAAAGTACATCAAGCATGCAAAATTGTCCTTACCACCTTTATTAGATTACACCACCTGTAGTAAGTCACCAGCCTAGCATCTGCAGTTTTTATTCTCCACACTGTTTGTAACCAATCACTCTTTTTACATGTGTGAGCCTCCAAGTTATCATGTCAAGGCTGTGAAAACTGAATTTCTACATGTTACTAAAATACTCTGAAACTCACAAAGAAGTTGGAGATAAAGTACATGCATATTAAAATTACTCAACTGACTGCTTTATTGTTAGCAAATTTTCATTTATGGTTGCCTCTCAATTTTCTATCTGAACATAGAAAGACAGAGGCATGAATTCAGGTGATCTTTTTCAATTTCTGACATTTATTTTAGAGATCTCTGCAAATAGAGAAATCTATCAATATGGCTTCACTTTGTTAACCTCACACCTTTTCCCATCGAGAGTATCTAACATTTAAGCCCAGAGCCAAGGCCAGCACCAGATCTGAGGGGAGAGTAGGCACATTATTTTTCTCTCTCCTCCTGTTTCTTCTTTCTCCTTGCTTTAGAAGACCACTGAGAAACAAATGTTTATTTATCTTCTGGTTTTCCTTTTATTCCTGTGGGGGACAAATGAATCTATTATAGTTTTGATATTTCTAAGCTTTTGACAGTAAATGAAAGTATGGATATGTTTACTGTTCCACCTAGTTCGTATTTAAGCAGCCCTGCAAGCATGAGCTCAATAAAAATAACTTCAGGTATGAATTTTGGAATATTTGACTTTAAATCATGAATCAAAAACCTGTAAGTACTTGCTCAAGGTCTGAGAAAAAAATTTTAAAATACTGTAAAAGTGACTATCAGATAAACAAAATAATAATTCAAACCTTAGAGTCAAAAGACAATGTACAGGTCAACTTTTCTCAGTGGTTGTGAATTTCTTTTACAAAACCCATATCTAAGGTCATTCTGCCTCTTCTGGAACATTTTCATGGAAAAACTATCTCTTTGGATACTTTCAGTGAAAATTCATTGCCCAAAATAGCTGCCGCATTAGGTAATTTCACTGTTAAAAATCTGGGCTTATAATTGATCCTAAATTTACCATCATATGTTTGTATCTACTGGTCCTGGTGATGCCCTCTGAAATAAAATACTATAGCCTAATGCTTCCCCATGATGTATCTTTAAATATTTGAAGGAATCATATCTTCCATTAATCTAGGCATTTGTTGGAGCTGGCTTATACCAGGTTACCAGAGCAAATTTTTTAATTTTCCAGAATTTGCAAGCTGATTTTTAAACCAGTCATTATTAAAAATTAAATTACATAAATTTCCTGTTAAATAAATTACATTAAAAACAAAACAAAGATTGGCCGGGTGCAGTGGCTCACACCTGCAATCCCAGCACTTTGGGAGGCTGAGGTGGGTAAATCACGACTGAGTTCAAGACCAGTCTGGCCAACATAGTGAAACCATCTCTACTAAAAAAAAAAAAAAAAAAAAAAAAAAAATTTGCCAGCCATGGTGGTGGGCACCTGTAGTCCCAGCTACTTGGGAGGCTAAGGAGGGAGAATCACTTGAACCCAGGAAGTAGAAGTTGTGGAGAGCCAAGATTGCACCACCGCTCTCTAGCCTGGGCAACAGAGCAAGACTCCATCTCAAAAAACACACACACAAACAAGCAAAAGCAAAAATAATAAATACAGCTAATTATACAACTAACTATTTTACCATTATCTATAACTAAGGTGGTTTATACCTATAACTGCATGGTATTCATAGAAACATTGTATACTGACTGCTACATGCTATAGACTGAATATTTACGTCCTTCACAAATATGTAAATTTAAAACCTAATCTCCAATGTGATGACATCAGGAGGTGGGGCCTTTGAGAGGTGATTAGGCCTTGAGGGAAGAGCCCACACGAATGAAGTTGATGCCTTTATGAGTAAGACCCCAGGCCGGGCGCAGTGGCTCATGCCTGTAATCCCAGCACTTTGGAAGGCCGAGGCAAGCAGATCACCAGAGGTCAGGAGTTCAAGCCCAGCCTGGCTAACATAGTAAAACCCCATCTCTACTGAAAATATAAAAATTAGCTGGACGTGGTGGTACACATCTGTAAGTCCAGCTACTTGGGAAGCTGTGGCTGGAGAATCACTTGAACTTGGGAGGTGGAGGATGTAGTCAGCCAAGATTGTGCCACTGCACTCCAGCTTGGGCAACAGAGTAAAAGTGTCTCAAAAAATAAAATAAAATAAAATAAAATAAAATAAAATAAAATAATAGACCCCAGATAGTTCATTTTCCCCTTCACCATGTGAGGAAACAAGAAGAAGATGGCTGTCTATGAACCTGAAAGTTGGCTCTCACCAGACAGTGTAGCTGCCAGTGATATCTTGGGCTTCCGTTCTCTTTCTTTTCCTTCTTTCCTTCCTTCCTTCTGTCCTTTCTTTGTTTTCTTTCTTTGTTTTCTTTCTTTCTTTCTTTCTTTCTTTCTTTCTTTCTTTCTTTCTTTCTTTCCCTCCCTCTCTCCCTCCCTCCCTCCCTTCCTTTCTTTCTTTCTCTTTTTCTTTTTTCTTTCCTTCTTTCTCTTTCTTTTCCCTTTCTTTCTTTCTCTTTCTTTCTCTTTCTTTCTTTCTTTCTTTCTTTCTTTCTTTCTTTCTTCTTTTCTTTCTTTCTTTCTTTTTTCCTTTCTTCTTCCTTTCCCTTCCTTCCCTTCCCCTTCCTTCCTTCTCCCTTTCTGTCTCCCTCTCTCTCTCTGTCTCTCTCCCTCTCTCTCTCTCTTGCTTGCCTGCTTGCTTGAGATGACATCTGGCTCTGTCACCCAGGCTAGAGTGTAGTGGCACAATCTTGGCTCACTGGAACCTCTGCTTCTCAGGCTCAAGCGATCCTCCTGTCTCAGCCTCCTGAATACCTGGAACTATAGGCATATACCACCATACCTAGGTAATTTTTTGTAATCTTAGTAGAGACGGGTTTTTGCCATGTTTCCCAAGCTGGTCTCAAGCTCCTGAGCTCAAATGATCCACCTGCCTAGGTCTCCCAGAGTGCTGGGCCTGAAAAACAAATATCTTTTCTTTATAAGCCACCCAGTGAATGGTACTTTGTTATGTTATAGCAGCCTGGAGGGACTAAGACACTATAGTACTGATTATCTCTTTCCAAACCTGCAATCAGTGATGTCATCCTAATGGTTGGAAATTGGCTATGGTTGGAGAATTTATACCATGGAAATTAATAAATGCTAAAAATTAATACTTTTTCTTTTTTTAAGAGTGAATTGTTGAACATTTCTCAGCACACTACTTTCCAATCTCGTTTAAATAGACTAAAAGTCTTATGCAGTTTCTTTTATTATCCAATAATCTCTCAAAATTCATCTCTCTGTGATTTTATGAGAAGCTCCACTCTCCAATATACCCTCCTCCAGATGTCTGTCAGTTTCTCTTAGTACCTAGAACCCAAGAAAAAATTCCCAACACCGAGTAGAAGAATTCCTACTGATGATTAGAACATTATTATTATTTTTTACAAGATCTAAGGAAACAATTATTGTTTTTAAATAGTATTTAAGTGTCATACATACATAAAAGATTAAAAATATAGATTTCTACACCTACCACCAAGATTTTTGAGGGACTCTAATGACATGCATAAAAAAGTACCATGAAAACATAATGTTATGGAAATATAAGTGATTATTATAATTTATTATTATAATAGCAACTGTGTCCAGGTCACAGAAAATAATATTTCCACTATGTGTTTCAATAATCAGAACAAATGTCAAATATTGTTCTTAGTCTTGGTGTCTTGTTTTCATAACAACATGAATAAATGAGCAGAAGCCTTCAGAAGTGTCTCAAGAATGGCAGAGTGTTTGTTTTGATTATGTTATTTTGTCACAGGCTTAGCTTCTAACTATGTTTTAGTTAAATGAATTCTAAAATTTGTTTACATTCTCTAGTGATTCACTAACATTATTAAATGTTATTTAATAATTAGGTAATATACACATTAATATCTGAGAGTGGGTTCTGTAATAAGCCTATTTTCAACCAATTTTTAAAATTTAGCTAAGTAAACCATTATTAAAATTAGTTTAATTTTCCACCTTCATATTTAAAAAATAATCTTCTATATTTTCAGGGAAAAGTGAAAACCCTAAATCCTATACAAATATGGACACCTAGTCCTTTTGCAGCAGAATAAGAAACATGAAAGCATATTCTTTAAAGTGCCATTATATTTGATGAATACAATCAGGAATAATTATGATAAAACAATATCCACAAAAGAGATTGTGTAATATACAAAACAGCTCATAGTAATATATACTGCAGAAAGATAGGGACATGAGATCTTTGCCAGAAAGGAAGTGAAGAAGACAGGGCAAAAAGTATTGAGAGTTGAGAGATGAGGCCACAGATACATCATAAATGCTGTGAAGGAATAGGCAACATACTTTGTAAGCAGAAGGAGCCCCCTCAAGTTTTTTGTTTGCTTGTTTTTTTTTATTTTTAGCAATTGAGTAATCCGAAACAATTGTTTTACAAGATAACACTGGCAATATTGTGGGCTGAAGGCCAGGTCGCAGAGTAATTACAATGTAATAGTCAGACCAAGTCATATATAGCAGTTTTTAGAAGTGCCAGTGAAAGTTGACAATAATTCAAATTTGCAATCTACATAAAGATAGTAGCTAAAGCTACAAAACATAAACATACAAACAAATAAAATCACCGAGGGAATAAGAATAGAGAAAATATAAAATACAATGATCAGAATCTTAGGAAGAAGTTAAAAAAAAAATTTAAAAAGACACATTACAACGTCAAATGTCAAGAATGAGAAGCCAAATAGCATATATGTTTCATTTGAGCAGTATTCTCTATATAATTCTTCATAAATATTGCCATATTTTAATTAATATTTTGACTCTTTTCTTTGAATTTACTTAACCTATGTATTACTATTATAAATAGAAAAATTGTCTGAGTGCGGTGATTCATGCCTGTAATTCCAACACTTTGGGAGGCAGAGAGGGGCTGATTGCCTGAGGTCAGGAGTTTGAGACCAGCCTGGCCAACATGGCAAAACCCTGTCTCTAGTAAAAATATAAAAAAATTAGCCGGGTGTGGTGACACACACCTGTAATCCCAGCTACTCAGGAGGCTGAGGCAGGAGAATTGCTTAGCCAGGGAGATGGAGGTTGCGGTGAGCCAAGATCTACCCACTGCACTCCATCTTGTGCCACAAAGTGAGACTCCGTCCCCCCGCCAAAAAAGAGAAAAAGAAAAGAAAAAGAAAAAAAAGAAGAAAAATTATAAATGGAAGATAACTCTAAAATAAATAGAAAATTACTAATAACAAATTAGAGAATAGTGTGTGTCACTGAAAATTGACTTCTATACAATCAGGGATTCATGCACTACACTTTGGGAAATTCAAGACTAGGAGAAGCCACTCTTGGTTTATAGTGAATACTTAATGGAGTTGAGTTTTAAGGGAAAAAAATTAAATTGTTTGGGAGCTAGCTTGCTCTTGAAGTGAACTGTAGGACTAAGGATGGGGGAGAAACAAGAACTGAGGACTTCCTGATGCTGGAGCATGGAGTTTGGAGATTTGCATCAGAACCTCTGAGAGATGGAACTTTTCTTTTCAAGCATGTTGTAAAAATTTTGCATCTCATATAGTTGTATGTCTGATACAACTAATAATAATTTCCCACCACCATTGGGAGATTTGTCTTCTTGAAAGGTGTCTTTTGCTGAACAAAAAATGAAAGCTGTTCCAGTAGAAGACTAAGCAAGTCAATCAAAAGTGTAAAGCAATAGTTCAAAATTTAATTTAATTGCATTGCAAGAAATTGGTTTTCTTTATGTAATGTCAAAGAATGCAATTAGAAATAAAAAAATTTTTCCAAATCAGCCATTTAAAAATTTTAAACATAATTTGGTTTCCATGGGGAAATAACCTCTCCTTTCATTGCTGTTTGTAAAGCTGAAGGAAAGAGAATCATTCATGGCAAGAAGATATGCTGAAATGTACATGTCCTCCCAAATGATAAAAACTTATTTTGACTTGCAATGAAATTGTCTTCATACAAGGAAAACCTCTCAGGAAGTCCAACTGCTTATTTGTTTGTTCTTTCAAGCAAAACAAATCATCATTAAAAAGGTTCAGCTTCAAATTAAGACCTTTTAGAAGCTTAAAGAAACTTGCTCACAAAAGTTCAAGTCCTTTAGAAAATGGCTCATTGCTGTCTCAGAAAGAGAGAAAAATAGCTACTGATGAGATTCAAATTATTCTCTATCTTCTCTTTCATTAATTTTAAACATAATTCATAGGCCATTATGCTTTGGAAATCAAAAGAATTATTCCTCATTGTAGCCCACCATTTTTCATCATTATACACACACAATGTCCAATTTCACCCCACTCATTCAAAATGGCGCTTAAAGCAGGCAGAAAAGATGAACTCCAATACTTACATTTGGCTTTAATTCATAGCATTATAAAGAGTTTTACTAGTCTAAATATGTATTTACACAATAGAATATGATGAGTCATTTTTAAAATGTAAACATACTAGTTTTAAAAATTGCTTAAGTATGTATTCTGCCTGAGATTTTCTCAGGATATTCCTATGAGGTTCATAGCAAAAACTCCCTTGTATTTGAATAACACTACTTCTCAACACATTACAAATAAGTGTGAGCAAAAGGTAGAGATACCTCTCAAAGCAGTCAAAATATTTTAATCCTTCATCTTTCTTGATGTTGAACAGTCTTAGAAGCACTGCCTCTCATTTCAAATAGAATCGCCTTCAATCTGTTCTGACTATGCTTTTAATAGTGTCAGCAGGTTGCTGTTTAAAGCCTCTAATAATCAAACACCTGGGCAGATGTTTCAGAGAATAATAGTGTTCTCTTTCTATAAAGAAAAATACAGCTCAGCACAGTGGATTTTGTTCTTGGCTAGACATGCATTTCACTACATCATAAGTTTCTCTTGCTTTTAAATGGTCTGTTGCACATTAAAAAACACTTGAAATCTTATTTCCTGTTGCTAGCGAGGATGATGATGAATATCATTTTGGGGCCAGGGTCAATGTCATCATATGTCTGAGGTTTGTATCTCTGTATTAACATGCCACTGCCAGTTCTGATTCCTGTCCAAGATAAGTAATAATAAAACTCTAGTCTCCCGCACAGCCCACTCTGTGTGAATTACTCTTTCTCTATTGCAATTCCCCTGTCCTGATGAATCAGCTCTGTCTAGGCAGCAGGCAAGATGAACCCTTTGGGTGGTTACAATTCTTCTGATTATCCAGCTTTCCCTTTTGGGTCTCCACTACCTGAGTTTTTCTCACAATTGTGTGAAGTCTAATTCCCATGATAACTCCCTTCTCCCATCTCTATAGTGGTTCCGCTTCCCTTATTGAATACTGAGTGATAAGAAATCAGTACCTGAAACTGGGTGCTATCATAACAGAAACTAAACCATGAGGCTTTGGAGTTAAGAGTGAGCATCAGCAATTTTTATAGAAAATTCAAAAGTTTTAAAGGGAACTTCACTACAAAACATACCATGTAGTTGAACCCAATAGGACAGAGGCAGTTCAAATTAAAAAGAAGGTTTTGAGCCCCAATTTCACATAAGCAGGAAGCAGGCTGAGACAATTTCTCAGATAAAAAGATGGGTCACTTTTTTAGGGGAAAAGGCAGATATCTCAGAGCAAGGTGCTAAGACTCCAGAGCTGAGAACAATGGATTAAGGAATTACTCCCATAGAGCAGAATTAGTGTCTAATTAAGAAACTGTTTCTGATGAAGTTGAGGGCCCCAAAACATATTCCCAGCTGTATTTTGTTTTATTTTCATTGTCCTTTTCTCTTTTCTTTTTCCTTCCTCCTTTAGTTTGCCTACCTGCAATTTTGGAATTGCTATGAACTCATGACTGTGATTCCCATTTCCCCTTTTCTTTGCATAGAAGTGTCTCTTGCAGTTGTTACATTACTGTCTTGCTATTCAAAGTTGCTTATTTAAAGGTCAGATAACTTATATTTTTAAGTACAAAGTTCTTTAGACTAAAAGGACTTCTATCTGATGAGCCTTATCCATGTCTATGCCTAGCTTAAATTGTAAGATCTTGCATTTAGAGTCAGAGTCAAATGATAATGTTATTAGATAAGACTTTGGGGATCTCATGTGGAGATTAATATATTGTGCATATGGGAGGAATGTGAATTTTGGCCAGGCAACAATTTCTCCCAAGCCCAGGCATGCATGCCTCTTCTCTCATGAAGAGGTAGAATCTCTTTCCCTCTTTTTGAACCTAGGCTGGCTTCATGACCTTTGTAAATCAATAGGATGCAGAAGAAATGATGCAGTGCCACTTTTGGACCTAGTTCTTATTAAGCCTGAAAGCTTTCATTTTTGCTTTCTTGGAACCCTTGTAAATGGCAGTGAATCCATGTGGGTCTGGAGCAACTTTAATTCTTGCGTCTTCAGCAGAAAGAATTAGACTGAGGGACATAAGGCAGACTGAGAGACCAAGGCAGGTTTTAGAACAGGAGGGAAAATTTATTAAAAAGCTTTAGAGCAGGAACAAAAGGAAGTCAAGCACACTTTTGAAAGAGGGCTGAGTGACTGACTAAGCGATCAAGTGAGTGTTTGGTCTTTGAATTAGGGTTTTACTGGGGTCTGTGTTACTTCTCCCTTGATTCTTTTTTTGGGGTGGGCTGTCTCCAAGTGCAGTGGGGTACGAGCACTTGGGAGGGGCCGCACAGTGTGTTTACTGAAGTCATGCACATACTCACTTGAAGTGTTTTCCCCTTCCCAGTCCAGTGTTCCTAGAGGAAGGTCACATATTAGTTAAACACTTCCATTTTGCCCCTTCGTGGGCTTGTGCCACAGAAATCTTGGAGATCCCAGTTCCTGCACAGCCCCTGGTGAGAGGCAGCTTCATAAGTGACCCCAGCCCAGGCCACCTGGAGCAGAAAAACAGCCCAGTTGACCCCAGCCAACCCATGGAATGATAAGAAATAATAAATTGCTACTGTTTTAAGCCACTGTATTAGTCCATTTTCATACTGATATAAACAATTACCTGAGACTGGGTAGTTTATAAAGAAAAGAGATTTAATTGACTCAGACTTTTACATGGCTGGGGAGGCCTCAGAAAATTTTAAATTATGGCAGCAGGCAAAAAAGAAGCAAACATCTTCTTCACAGGCAGCATAAGACAAAGAGAGTGAGAATGAGGGGAGAAGTACCACACTTTAAAACCATCAGCTCTTGTGAGAACTCACCATCATGAGAACAGCATGGGGGAAACTGCCCCCGTGATTTAATCACCTCCCACCACGTCTCTCCCTTGACATATGGGGATTACAATTTGAGAAGATATTTGAGTGGGGACACAGAGCCAAACCATACCATTCTACTTCTGGCCCCTCCCAAATCTCATGTCTTTCTCATATTTCAAAACACAATTTTGCCTTCCCAAAAGTCCCCCAAAGACTTAACTCATTCCAGTGTTAACCCAAAAGTCCAAGTCCAAAGTGTCACCTGAGACAAGGCAAGTCCCTTCTGCTTATAAGCCTATAAAATCAAAAGTAAGTTAGTTACTTCCAAGATACAATGAGGGGTACAGGCATTGGGTAAATGCTTCCATTTCAAATGGGAGAAATTGACCAAAATAAAAGGGCTACAGGCTCCATGCAAGTCTAAAACCCAATAGGGCAGCAATTAAACCTTATAGCTCCAAAAGAATCTCCTTTGACTCCATGTCTCACATCCAGGGCATGCTGATGCAAGAGGTGAACTCCCAAGGCCATGGGCAGCTCTTCCCCTGTGTCTGCTTTCATGGGCTGGCATTGAGTTCCTACAGCTTTTCCAGGTGCATGGTGCAAGCTCTTGGTGGATCTATCATTCTGTGGTTGGAAGATGGTGGCCCTCTTTTCACAGCTCTACTGGACAGTGCCCCAGTGAAGACTTTGTGTGGGGGCTCCAACCCCACACTTCCCCTCTGCACTGCCCTAGCTGAGGTTCTCTGTGAAGGGCTTGCCTCTGCCACAGACTTCTATCTGGACATCCAGGCATTTCCATACATCCTCTGAAATATAAGCAGAGGCTGCCAAGCCTCAACTTCTGACCTCTGTGCACCCACAGGTCTAACACCACATGGAAGCCAACAAGGCTTGGTACTTGCACCCTCTGAAGCAACAAGCACAAGCTATAATTTGGCCCCTTTTAGCCAGGGCTGAAGCTGGAACAGCTAGGAAACAGGGTGCCAAGTCCCAGGGCTGCACAGAGCAGCAGCTGGGACCTTGACCCAGCCCATGAAACCATTTAGTCCTCTGAGGTCTCCAGGCCTGTGAAGAAAGAGACTGCCAAGAAGATCTCTAACATGCCCTGGAGATGTTTTCATCATTGTCTTGGCTACTAACATTTGGCTCCTAGTTGCTTATGCAAATTTCAGCAGTATTGGTTTTAATTTCTTTCCAGAAAATGGGTTTTTCTATTTTATCACATGGTCAAGCTGCAAATGTTCCAAACTTTTACCGTGCTTCTCTTTTTAAACACAAATTTCAATTTCAGACCATCTCCTTATGAATGCTTATGACTGTATCCTTTCAGAAAAAGCCAGGTCACAACTTGAATGCTTTGCTTCTTAGAAATTTCTTCTGCCAGATACCCTAAATCATCTCTCTCAAATTCAAAGTTCCACAGATCTCTAGGGCAAGGGCAAAATTCCACCAATCTCTTTGCCAGAGCACAGCAAGAAAGACCTTTGTTCCAGTTCCCAATAAGTTCCTTATCTCCTTCTGAGACCACCTTAGCCTGGACTTCATTGTCCATATCACTATAAGTATTTTGGTCAAAACCATTCAATAGGTCTCTAGGAAGTTCCAAAGCTTTCCATACCTTCCTGTCTTCTTCTGAACCTTCCAAACTGTTCCAATCTCTGCCTATTACCCAGTTTCAAAGTTGTGTCCACATTTTTAGATATCTTTATAAAAATGTCTCACTTCTCTGTATTAGTCCATTTTTACACTGCAGTAAAGAACTATGAGACTGGGTAATTTATAAAGAAAATGGATTTAATTGACTCACAGGTCCACATGGCTGGAGATGCCTCAGGAAACTTACAATTATGGCAGAAGGCAACGGAGAAACAAGTGCATTCTTCACAAGATCACAGGAGAGATTGAGAGTGAGAATGAGGGAGGAAGCACCATATTTTAAAACTATCAGCTCTTGTGAGAACTCACTGTCATGAGACTAGCATGGGGGAAACTGCACCCATGATCCACTCACCCCCCACCAAGTCTCTCCCTTGACACGTGGGGATTACAATTGGAGATGAGATTTGGGTGGGGACACAGAGCCAAAGCATATCAGCCACTCATCTGGGGATAGTGTTTTATATAGTAATTGATAATTGAAAGACTTGCAAATAAATGAATGGAAGAGTAAATAATTAGAACAAATGTCTCTATAACTAGGGGCAGATCTTATTACTGGATGTGTTACTTTTCCTTCCCAGCTAGTACCTTCTGTCAAGCTTTACACCTGTAATTGCCTGTGGACACCAAGGTGCTTTGGAAAAATTCTGCATTTTGCGTGTGTCAAGAGAAAAGTAAGAGAGACGAAAAAGAGTGTTGCTGGCTTGCCTCCAAAGGTTTAGATCCAGATGATTTGCTTTTCTTTTGTTTACTTCTTTTCAGAACAGTATCATGCCCATTATTATTATTTTTTGAACCCCTCATTTCTAAAAATTATTGAAGTAATTAAAAAAAATAAGGTAGGGAAACCTAAAGCCTTACAAGAAAAGGAATGGAAAGTACAACTTTTATACTGTGGGGGAGAAAAGGACTTCTAAGACAATAGGTAAAACAAATTCAAAGGATCCAATACACTAAAACTACCAAAATGTCACCGATAGTTTTCATATCAGTGCTAAGTGAATAGACTTTTTAAAAAGCATGGAATAGAAGCAAAGTGATAAAGTTTACTTCAAAATAGAAGATCAGCTATACTCTAGCTGAGGATTTTACATTTGAAACTGGTTGTTTGGTGTCTTAGTACCTCAGTGACTCTGGAGTATGTAAATGATAGACATAAGGAAATGGTGAGGAGGGGAACAGATAGACTTTATAGATACTACTAAAAAAGCAATAATGAGGAATGACTTAACAAAATTCAAAGGTTTCAGATCATTTGAGAGCCTGAAACAGCAGATGGCAAATATAGTTCAATTCAGACAAACATTAAAAAAGATGTGTAGCAATAGAGAACTACAAACGAGGGCTGTGGAAACACATTTTAATGGACTAATCACCCAGCACGCCAACCAGAAAATATTTGAAAACTTTTAAGTATCAGCTTAGTGCAAAGAAACTGTCGTCTAAGATGAAGGGCAGAATAAAAATAGTGTTTTAAGTTTCTAGTCTTAACTCATGGGGGAGGGGGAGGAGTGGGGACAAGACAAAAATACTTAGAAGTAGGAAAAGATAATGATACTTTATGAAGCATGAGACTCTTAGTCACAAACTGCAAGAGATTTAATTTCCTCTAAGGAAATAAAAAAGCATTTTGGTAGGTGTGTTAACTTATTTAATAGGGTACATTTTAGTACCTTATGTAAGATAGCAACTAAAAATAGCCAGGGAAATTTTTCCCAAGTGGAAATAGATTGCATAGCCTATAAAATACCAGTTGTTTACACAGATAGTCTAGGGACAAGGAGGATTTCTATATATTTATATGGCTGAATTGGCTGGAATATTTCTCCCTTAATGTAAGTATCTTCTTACAAGTGCTTTTGTATTGAGGTAGTCACTTCTCACAGAAAAAGCTCAAGTGGAATCTTGAAGCCTTCATCCCTGCTCTGTTAATAACAAAAATCTCATTAGGCTCTTTTTCCACAATCTACCCAGGATACCCAAATTGATTCCTCTAAGTATAGCATCTTTCATATGCTGTTATGTTGACTGTCCAAAAAAGATGATGTAGGCATTCAGGGGAAGCTAAGTGCTCAATCTGGTTGGGAAACCCTATGTATTTGGAGTTAAGTGTAGAGTTCCTGGAGAGCCAAGAAATAATCTTTATTCTCCAGTTCACTACAGGTTCTTCTGCAATTTCAGCAATATACGGCTAAACATTATTTTTACCCTCAACAAATATTTTGGAAGAAAATGGTGCAAGCTCATGCTCTTATCCTTCTTTAAAGATAATTTTGACACTGGTAAGAATATTAGTTATGTGTTCCTGAATTAACCTGTGATGTCATAGTTCATTTGTATTTGGTGTTTTGGGACTTAATCTAAAACTGTCCTGTCAGGAGTATCTAGAACTAAGACACTGAGTGGGAAGATAGATACAAATATGTCCATAGAAATAAGGAGGACTTTAAGCCAGAAAACTCTTAAATGAAGGTCTATAGGAATATCTCTCCAGACATTTAAAAATACAGTGGTCATCAAAATATGCTATAAATGTTTAAAATGAACTATCTAAAGTTCCGAGGTTAGAGATGATGGTGTTTATGGTACTCTTCAAAACTGATTCTTTTTTATTTTTTCTTTTTGTTAAGAGTTTAAATTACCACTAGAATTATTTTCAAGTTAAGAAGATAAGAGCATTGACTTTTTAAACTTCAAAATGAACTTCCCTGCTATTACTGACTATATTTTCCAGTATGGAGAATTGTAAGTTTTCACAATGAAATCGTAAACTTTTAGTGTACTTTTACTCTCCGCTTTATGCCTCATCCATCTGCCATATAGGAGGATTCTAGTTAGTGTACTGATAATAGCTTCCATGATTACCAGGTACAGTTTTAAACTTATTTCTGATCACATGGAAACTGAAATAATATATATGTTTTAAAATATATTCTTATCTAATAAAAAATAAAAATGATCAATGACAAAAAACCCTAATTTTAGAATCTTTAAGATACATGTGGGATTACTAGATAGAGATTATCTACTTAATTTAAAAAATAAAGTTAGCTGAAAATTTTTTAGTAAATTTCTCTTTCCTTCAGTTGGCATAGAGGTACATGTAAATATTTCTTTCCCAATTAAAAAAGACCATGTTTTTGACCTCACTAAACTTTTCCCCATTATAAAAGACCATGATTTTGATTTTCTTAAAAGCAGGGTTCCTGTCATTTATTTTTTAATTCTCTGTACCCATCACAGGGCTTACAAATGGTAAGCTAGCAAATATTTGTAGAAGAAATATATGAATCACAATGTACTGCTTTCTAATGGTTTAAAATAATTTGATCGAATTAAAAATACATGCCAACTAGAAATTAAACTCACTAAAAATTTTATTTTACTAAAGTTTTATGTATATTCCACTCATATGAAAAGAGACAGAAAGGGTCACAAAAAATCAGAAAATGTTAGGCAGCTCCATTTTTGACAAGATCAAGAGTCACTGAACTCATAGAGTAACAGGAAGTTATATTTAGAAGTAGACTTAAAATATGACAGTTCATGACATGATATTTATTAAGGATCACACTTCACATACGGGAGTTGACTTTTTGCTCTAGTATGGCTTGCCTTACACTTCTTTTATATAGAACAAACAAAAGTGCTTTTGTGCATGACATTGTGGCAGGAATTCTCAATTCAATTCTCTGATCTATTTATAAGAAAGTTTTTCTACTGCATAAGTTACCATTTCAATATTAATAAAGACTAAACATAAAATTGGTATCCACAGTGTATTGTTTCTAAAATCTTATTCTTGATTTTATTTTATACTTTGATCATACCCCTAGCACTCACTTAATACTATTTTTATGGACCACTTTCTTGAGTTCAGGCTGCTATAGTAAAGTATTATAGACTGGGTGGTTTATAAACAGCAGAAATTTATTTCTCACAGTTCTGGAGGTGAAAGGTCAATATCATGGTCCAGCATGGTCAGGTTCTGGTGAGTGCTCTCTTCTCGATCACAGACTGATGACTTCTCATTGTATTCTCACATGGTGGAAAGAGTGAAGAGAGCTCCATAGGTTCTCTTTCATAAGGGAACTAATCTCGTTTATGAGGACTCTATCTTCATGACTTAATTACCTCCCCAAGGCTTCACCTCCAGATACCATCACCTGGGATCAGGGTGAATTATGGAGGTATACAAACATTCAGTTCATTGCAACCAGCATCTTCATGCTCTTCTTGCCTGAGGGTAGAAACAGAAAGACGTCCAACAAAATAACTTCTCCTACTCTTTCATAGTAAATTTGTTGTTGGACATGTAGCTGCCCAGCTAGAGACAACATTTCTCAGACTCTCTTCCATCTAGATATGGTCCTTTGGCTACATTTTCACTAACGAAATGTGACTAGCAGTGAAAAATTACACTTCCAACTATAGGTCTTAAAAATATTAGGTAAACAAGTTTTTATATACTTTCCCTTTCCTGTGAGCTGCAACATGGCCATTTCTGGGATTTAGCTATGGCCATACAGATGAGAACAACAGCCTTGTTGATGGCAGAATCACAATGTAAGGAACATGAATCTCTGAATGACCACATGGGACAGAGCTGTCTGCTTACCTGGACTGCTACTTACATCTGTGACACAAGCAAGAATTTGAGTCATATTTTTTTTAACCTCTATACTTTGGACGGTTTTATTATAGCAGCTCAGTCTTCATCCTAACTAATCAGTTGGACCCAGCAAAAGTTTAAACTCACTGTAGTCCAGAATGAAATCAAACTCATTATTTTAGATACTGGGACTTTTCTTTCCAAAATGAAAATCAACAGATTTACTTTTATCTATTGATGGGTGCATCATATTAAAGGTATAATGTTCATTTAAGCAGTGGCCACCTAAAAACAGTATTTAGTTTGTAGTGACTATTGAATAGAATTTCAGCCTACGTTGAAGTGAAAATATTTAGGTTATTTAACAATGATCAGGTCCTGTGTATAAACAGCTTCCATCTTGTAAGATATTGAGAGTTCCAACATTACACAGTGCTGCTCTCCAACTGAGTTCTCTTCTCCAACAGTGAGACTAAAAGGTAAAAACCAAAAAAAGACTTGGTACTTTTCATGGCCTTTACTTCATTTGTCCCAGAAGCTCCAAGTGATTGATGGTCTTCTCAATCTTGACATTATCTATCAATTCTGTTTTGCTTTAGGTAGTTATATGAGTTATCATCTGCCTGACTTTAAGCAGACAGGTACGAAGTTCAGTTAATAGTGTATGCATTCATTCAACAGATGTGTGATACAGGAATGAATAAACAGATGTTTACTGATTGAGTTCATCATGAATTAGGCATTATTCTATTAACTAGAGATTCATCAGTGAAACAAAGAGACAAGTTTTCTTCCTTGGTAGAACTTGTATTTCAGTTGGCATAGAGAAAAACACATACAAGTAAACAAACAAGTCAATAAATAAGAAATACTTAGGTATTGATAAATAATATGAAGAAAATAAAAGCAGGATGATAAATTAGACAGTGACTCAATGGAAAGAAACAATCTTAGAAAGGGTACCCCCAAATTCTTTTCTGAGAAAGTCATATGGAGCCACATCCTGAGTAACAAAGAAATGGCAGACATTGGAAAGCTGAGTGAAGAGTGTTTTAGGCAGAGACACCTCTGGCAAGGTAATCAAATCCTTAGAAATCTTTACATTCATTTTTGGATACCACATATATGCTATTTACCTAACGATCATCTAATAATAAATAACATGCTAGTGCTATAAAATAAGAATCAAGGGAATTGATATTTCTGTAGAGAACACAAACTGAAATATTCAGACCTCTATCTTCGCTTGGTTTTGTATTAGATGCTATGTGAATCAGGTATGCAATTACCCTAACTGCTGGTGAAGGGTTATCATCTAAAATGGATTCAAACAAGGGGTCTTGTTTACTATAATAGTTTATATTACTTATATTATTTTTAGTGGGAAAATGTAGGTCCTATTAAGTATGATGTTGTGTTTGGCAGGTACCATTAGGAAGTAATTGGCTTTGGCTAGTAAAAGCTCATGAATTGTTGTGACTTTACTTTTAATCGAGGGTAAAAATCACTGGAAAAATGGAATAATAAAAAGTTGAAGAGGTCTGATGTTTTGATGTGCAATCTAACAGACATAAATATAATTAAATAATAAAAACAGTAACTTAGCAAAAGGAGGAGAATCAGAAGTCACTGAAAAAAATCACTGAAAAAATATTGGAAACACATAAAGTGTTTCTCTGTAAAAATTTCCAAACACCTGAACTTTAGCTCTTCTGAGGATAAACTTATTAAAATATCACAAGAAATGTAATCAGTATCTTGTAGAAACTAGTAAGGACAATTTCACTGCTGAGTAGAGTATCTGTGACCTGGAAAACAATATAAGGATTACAAAAATGACTCTGAACAGTTCTTTTAATAAGTTCAGGTAAATTGGAAATCAAGTATGCAATATGGCACTTACTTTACCTCTATATCCTGTCTGCAGTGCATGAAAATATCAAAATGATATTTGCAATAACACAACATGAACCAATCTATGAAATTTAATGTCCCAAAGATTCAGCATGTCTGAACAAGAATACAATGAAGAAAAAGTTACTATAATTATGAAACTTAAGACCATTAAGTTACTTATGTTGTATACATTAGCTGCATCTTTTTTGTAAACCTTTAAATAAGCAATCTAAGAAAATAATTTTCTGGGAAATGACTGAATAACCAGAGATAAGAAATTAAAATGAATTATTTGGCAGCCACTGTATAGTAGCATCAGATTCAATTCTACTATTGAAATTGCCTCTGTATTGTGAGCAGTTAGAAAACACATTCTCAAATGATCAACATCTATTTCCAAAATTGCAGTTATGGATAATATGCATAGTTACAAATGATCATGGACTTCCTTCCAAGAATCAATTCAAGGAGAGAAATTCAGACAAATAGGTGCCTTTTAATAAGTCAAGTTCCAGCTGTGAACTTCCAGACAATCATAAGAGATAAACATAAAGAGTTCAGGCATAATCCAAAAAAAGGAAGTCCTATAAAACTGGAAATTTGCAGGGTTCTAAATCTTTAAGAATCCCTAGGTTGTTCGCAAATGCATTTGGAGGGCAGGACTTTCAGAGCTAACATAAAATCTGACTCATTATCTTTCTGTAATTTAGTATTTCCTGTTATAAGAATTCTAAATAGAGGGTAGCTAGAATAGCTGAATTAATCTAAACTTCTTTTGCATCAAAAGTTCGTTACAAGCGCCCTTGGCTCTGTTCTCATCTCCTTCATGCCTGCACATCTCTCCTGCATGACTTCAAAGAGAACTCTCCACACAGGAGACAGGAAAGAGAGGTTGGGGGATGAGAACCCGGCCACCTCTGTTAAAAGAGAGGCTTAATTAAGTACATATTTGAAGACTGCCTTTCACATGAAAAAGCAGTAAGAAAACTCAGTACTATTAACACTGAACAAGAAGTCCCTGGTCCTGGGAGCAAAGCCTTACCAAGATTAAGGAAAAAGTTTATATTCTCCTCCTCCAGGCTAGCATTTTTCAATGGGGTTCTTTATTGATCTGTCATCCTAAGAGAGTCTGTAAATCTAGCATCTGCATATTGATTCTTAGTTGGTTTGGAAGAACAGGAAGCAGAGACTAAAAGACGTATCTTTTAAGTCAGAGTAAAACTGCAGCAGGCAGGCTTATAAATGTGCACTCATTTCTCTGCAAAAGGACTTATAATGCATGTAAAATTTGGAGGCAGTTTTTGTGTGTGTAGTGAGAGGATCTTTATTTTCATTTGTTACTTAGAAATTTAACTGGCATGCTTTATTATTAAAATGATCAACGTTATTGTAACAGAATGTAAAAATTGGAAGTTTAGACTGAGGCACCATATTTCCACAGATATAAAGTCCAGAAGCGAGACGCCAGGCCTAAAAACAAATCCTCTGAGAAAAATAACTGGCTAGAAGGCTCTAATTCCCACCATGAAAGGACTGAGGAAGAAAGTAAAGTAAGAAGAATATATTTGTAAGAAATTGCCTTGAAGGGAGCTGGTACTGGGCTCTAAATCTCACTACGCCTCCCAGCGGTGAGGAGTGGGAGTCCATCCTCCCCTACCTAAAATTTAGAAACTTAGAAACTTAGAAAGCTTCATTGGGAGTATTTGGAAAGCTTGAGAAGTGGCTCCATAATTTAGGGCACTCTGGCCTACTAGCTGACAAATGTCCTGACACTCTTCAGGGGAAGGCCATGACTTCTGAGGTGGCATGTTCAAAAGAAAGAAGAGTTTGTTTGTATAATAACTGCATTCCCAGTAGTAACAGAACAAAAACTCATTTGCATTTCCTGTACACCAGATGTAGATGACAAGGGTGGGAGTGCATTCTAGAGCCATTGGTAATCATGCTTGGCGGGACATCCAGGATAGGCTATAGTACTTTAACTGCTAAAGTCTGGGTTTAAGAGGACACTGGAGGAGTTAGAACTAAGGAAGAAGTAGACATCTCAAGGAAAGGTACTGAACAAGCAGTCACAGATGTTGTAGCCAGGGAAGGTTTGTTTCCAAGGTCTGCAAAAGCTTTGAACATCTGCCAGGCCAAGTTCCTATAATACCACGTTGTGATAATACCTATCCAAGTAAAAACTCCCTGTCTGCCTTTGGCCTCCACTCCTTTTAATTTACATGAACAGGCGAGTAGAGGCAGAGATGAGTTAGACAGAATGACCCATTCCCGCCATCCTCTACCACTGCAATTGCTAGTCTACAGTCAGGCTCTGCATGAAGATGGGGAAAGTTCAAGGTCATATTTTTGATGACTGAGGACTGAACGGTGTAATTTCTGAAACAGGACTGTACTTGTGACATGAACTGAATAAGAAAAGTTCAATTGCCTAAAACCAACAAAAGTATCATGAAACCTTCAAATGTTTCATACAGTAACAGAGAACTACTTGCAGTAGAAACAATAAGACAAAGTGGGTAAAAAAAAATAGTTTTGTCTTCAGTTTGCCCTTTGAATTATGCTTATTAAAGAGCAGTAGTAAGCCTAAAATCAATTGTTTTTTCAAAAATACTGCAGCTAAGAAGCAGCTGGTTAAAATGGGACATACCTGCCATTTTGCTAGATAATCAAAGCAATCACCATTGAACACAAACATTATTATGAAAAGTTAAAATACAAATTTCAAACTCAAGGGAATTATAGTTGAACAAAAATTCACTGTCTTTCAACCATATCTTCAAAGATATTAAAGCAAGAATTAGTCTATTTAAAATTGTACCTATAAGGGCAAACTATTATTTAATGTCACTTTTTTTGAGATGGAGTTTCACTCCTATTTTCCAGGCTGGAGCACAATGGCACGATCTTGGCTCATCGCAACCTCTGCCTCCTGGGTTCAAGGGATTCTCTTGCCTCAGCCTCCTGAGGAGCTGGGATTACAGGCATGTGCCACCATGCCTGGCTAATTTTGTATTTTTAGTAGAGACAGTTTTCTCTATGTTGGTCAGGGTGGTCTCAAATTCCGGATCTCAGGCGATCAGCCCACCTCGGCCTCCCAAAGTGCTGGGATTACAGGCGTTAGCCACTGTGCCTGGCCCCATGCCAATAATTTAAAGATAAATTAAAGCACTGATAAATATTAACCGTGATTTACGCAATTTATGCTAGACAGACAAAAGTTGTTTTTCATCAGAAATGGAAACTTGGCAGGTATATTCTAATGGTTCAAGTAGATGTACAATCATTATTTGAAAGGTTGATTAGATGGGTCACTTAAAAAAAGGCTCTCAGGCCAGGCATGGTGGCTCATGCCTGTAATCCTGGCACTTTGGGAGGCTGGGCAGGTGGATCACAAGGTCAGGAGTTCAAGACCAGCCTGGCCAATATGGTGAAACCCTGTCTGTACTAAAAATACAAAAATTAGCCAGTCGTGGTGGCACACATCTGTAGTCCCAGCTATTCAGGAGGCTGAGGCAGGAGAATTCCTTGAACCCGAAAAGCAGAGGTTGTCGTGAGCCGGGATTGTGCCACTATACTCCAGCCTGGGCTACAGAGCGAGACTCTGTGTTTCTATTTACTTGTCTGAGTCTTCAATGCAGACATTAATAAGAAGGTATCTACTCATGGAAATGTAAATATTTGTTAGTTTAGCCATACAATTTGGGTTGTGAACTCCAGTTAGGCAAAATCTCTTTGCCGTGATTCGTCAAAAATATATATATTTTTTGATGACTTGAGTGGATTTTGTTTTCTGAAATCAATTTGGGCAATAGCACTTCAGGCCCACTAATTACCTGCCTTGGCCCATTAGAAAACTGAGTTTCTGTCCTCCATTTTGGAAAGAAAGACTTGGACAAAAGAGGACATTCTGTAGTGGTAGTAAAGAAACAGATAAGGTTGGAGCTACAAAGAACAGTTTCAAAAGAGTGGTTCTGAGCAACCTTCAGTTAGTAAATCAAATCTGTGCAAATAGCTATTTGTGAAACTTGTATTATTTTCTTTTTTTTGAAGCTATTTGCAGGATTGATCCAACGCTTAGAAAAATGACTGACAGATGAATCAGTTTTGGATCTCTCAGTTTCTATTCACACTGTCTAGATCAAACCTTCATCTTTCAACTGGGTTTTGACAAAACCTTCTTTTTTCCTAACTTCCCTTACTTCAATGTTGCTCTCCTCTAATAAACCCTTCATTATACTGACAGATTATTTTTAAATGTAAATCCGTTAACATTTTTTGTTGTTGTTGTTTAAAATAAATTGTTGGACTCCCATTTCCTAAAGGCGTGTCTCTCTGCAATTTTTTTCTGCCTTAACATGCGAGATAGCTGATATTCATACAAAGGACAAACAGCATGGACGTAGGTAGCTTTAGTGTCATTAGCTGTTTACTCTGTTTTTTTCTTCCTATTTACTCAAAAAAGCACATTGAAATGCAAGAAACTAAAAGGGATGTAAGACTAGAACTGGTTTATTACAAACTGTAATCAAATTTTAACTGACTTCTATTATTAACAAATTATTAACATAATTGTGTATCAAGATACTATAGTTAAAAACCCACTGCACTACAAGATAAATCCAGACTACTCAATTTGATATCCATAGTACTAGTCTAAATCATTTTTTTGCTCCTTCTTCAATTATATCTGCCTCTGACAGGGAAAGAATACAAATCACGCAGGAGGGGAGAATTTCTTAGGAGGGAGGAACATGTAGAGATATGAAAAGCCAGAGAGCAACAGACCTTTGGACTCCACAGTTTACCTAAGGCGGGTTTGGATCCCCAGATCCTCTCATACATTCTCCGGGCTATCTCAACTAGGCATTGTTACATTCTTGATAGTCTTTCAGTTTATTACTTTGATAAAATAATAGAATTTAAAATATGGATCTGTGATATATTTAAGTCACTGAACTTGTTAGTAACTCAGGAGATTATAGCTTTATAATTTAAATTTCATAGTCATGTATATTTTTTACTAATGTGAACTTTTAGAGGGGCAGAAAGTCACAATCAAATAAGTAGATTTCAGTTATTAATATTAGATTTGATTACCTTATGTATTTTTAATAAAAATGTAAAGAACTCTATACCTATGAGATTTATAGAAATAAGATTAATCTGCAGGTAGAGTAATTCGTTAGACCAGAGAATTGATGAATTACTGTCTCTAAGATAATTTATCCTTGAAAATTCTGTTCTAAGCTGAATGTGTAAAATTTCCCATCCATTTTTATAGCAGAGTACTTTTCTCAGCCATGGATTCAGAAAAACTAGAATATCTTGTGCACAAATGTCTAAGTTATGATAAGGAAAATCTCACGTTCTTAAATTCTACATGCATATTTTTAATATAGGTTTTTCTTTCTAGGTTTAATTTTCTTTCTAAGCCCTCATTTGATAATTATGTGTCACTTTGAGTATACTTTTTGATGAAGTTTTCTGTCTTCCTAGCTAAATGATGGTTTTTTTAGAGGAGGAAATACGTATTCTATTTCTTTGTCTCCTGAATATATGGCACAGTACTTTGAGGATACTATGGCAAATTTAGTTTAGAGGAAACTAATTTTGAGGGGAAAATTTATTAGATATTTTTTTCAAAGTGACAAAACCATTATCAACAAATATTTGGATGCAAACAGTCCCCTAGGTAATGGAATATGTTTTGTGACACTTGCCCTCAAAGAATTTATGGTCATTTTACAGAGACAGGCCACATACCCAAGGCTCATTTACAAAAGATCTAAATGAGTGATATTTACAAAAGACCTATGAGAGTGAGATATGTGTGTGTGTGTGTGTGTGTGTGTGTGTGTATGTATGTATATGTGTATATATATATAAAATTGGAGGAATTCAGAAAAACAGGTGACTACTTAGTGTTAGTGGGGACATTTCAAGGTAACTGGGTAATAGTAATTGATATTTTCTGTAACTTTAGTATATAGAATAAGTAGAGATTTTTTTTAAAGATGTCCTACAAAAAGATTATCCTTGTACTTGTACATTAGGTAAAGACTCAGTGTGAGCTCATTGTTTGATCCTGTGAGAAAAGGATTCCCAGGCACAAGTTCACATGTATGTGAATGTATCACTAATATTACTTTGAGAAGTATACTCCTCTTCCTTTTTCTTTTGCAAAACCATACTACTTAATAAGAAATCATGCACATTTTATAATGTAGTTTCATATTTACAAAAATCTCAAATTAGAATCACGGAAGTACTGTAACAAATTTACTGCTACTTTTGCTTTGGCAAGTAAAGAAGTTGTAAGGCCAGAAATTGAAGAAAAATAAATAGTGGTAAAGGCCACTATTACAAAAATTAATGAAAATAAACTATCTCCATGATAATGTACAATATTTCAATAGTCTTCACTGTCATGGCTAAGCCTTGTAAGTGAGATAAGAACAAAGGCCTCTGATTTGCAGTTTTAGTTTTACTAAATTCCAAAGGAAAGTTGAAGTTCTGAGTGCTCTACCCCAAGATTTTGTATCATTTGGATGCCAGTTCTAGTCTGCTTGACTTCCAAACACGTATTCTTTCCACTTCACCATATTAAAGTTAACCTGGCTACTTATGCATACATGTATATGTGTGTGCACTCACACACACACACAGGTTTAATTTTTCTTCAGGTTCAGGGAACATTTTGGCACCAGAGATTTCTCTCAGTTGATCAATACTATGTTAAAAATTACATGATTAAAAATCCTGCTTTTCCTGTTGCATCTTTGGATTTCTACAGTCATAAATATTATTTATTCATTTATATATTCTGCTAAGTACTGAGGATAAAGAAGAGAGTCACTATATTCTAGAACTTACTGACCAATTGATGAAAACATGTATGTGACCAAATATACACTACAGGTAATTAAGATGAAATTAGTTTTCAGGTTCAATGAAGAAATAACAAGGATGAGTGGACAATTCATTTTTTATGAATTCCAGTAAACTGGAACCTCTGATTTCTGAAATCTGTTCTATGTTTACTGTAGAGATAAGACAGTATTATTACAGGGCTCTTTTCATAACTATAGTTTACCAAGTTCTTGGAAGGTGTCCAACACTGACCTCTCAAATGATGAATTTAGCTCTTTTTTTTTGTGCTTTTCTTTAGCTTTTATATAATTATGTCATAGATGTTAAAACATTTTAGTCTTTATTATTTATTTCTTTATATGGTCTAACTTATCTAGACTTGCACTTCCTAAAGCCAGTGTCTTTATTCTCTGTTTAGCTAAATCCTAACACAAAATCAGGCTAATATAAGGCATCCAATGCATACTTAGTAAACTAAATGAAATAAATATGCAGCATTTGACAGTTTATAGTTTACAAATCCTTTTACGAAATGCATGACATATATTTAATAAGTGCATATGAATATGTATGTATATACACACATATGTAGGTATATGTATATATGTGTATGTGTGTGTGTATATATACACACACACACATATATATTTACCATTACTATTTTGATACAAGGAAGAAAACTGCATACTTAAGCAATATTTTATCTAAATTACTGATTTTTAAAAAATTCTACTAGTAATAAGCAAGATAGTCAGATCAAAGATTAGTAAATTTATTTTCATCTATTAAGAAAGTGATGTTTAGAGAGTTTGTTATTAAGGCAAGTTTGGGTGGAAAGCCAGAACTAGGGCATAGGTTTACTGATTCCCAGATCAATGCCCTTCCATTTTACTACACTAGTAAATGCACTAACACAGGAAATAAGAATAATAACACCTATTTGTTCCTTTCACCCAAGGTTCTCAGCATGCCTTGCTAATTGCATCTACAGTCAGAGAAAATAAAGCTCTTACCCCTTCAGGATTTTTTCTAATTCATTCTGTAGCCAGTGGCTGAGCCCAAAATACAGCCCTTCTTTCACTTTGATCAAAAGATCATATTGGTTATGCCAACCTATTAATGTCTAGAGAAGCTGTGAGTTAAATTTCTGTGCTTCAAAGGATAGAAAGCATTATTTCTGTTTTGAGATGATATTAAAAAAAAAAGATTCTGCATGTAGGAGGTTCATTCAGCACACACTTCTAACATACTTTTAAATCTATCTTAAAATAGAAATCTGTCTAGTTCCTCTGAATCTCTTATAAATTGCTAATGTCAATGCTAAGAATATGTTATTTAGTTTGAACTTTTAAAAGCAGTAACATTTATAAGTTAAGAATTATTACATAGGATCTCAATTGGATAATGCAAATGTTAGCGTTTAAGTGCTTATATTTTTCATCCTTACATCAGTTTTGGGAGATTATATTTATAAAAGATGGTTGGCATACAGCAGCCATTCTTTAATTCAGTTCTTTGGAATAAGTGATGATTATGATCAAGCATTTATAGATATTTCTGGAAATAAATGTGTGTAATAAGGTTAAATAATGAATCAGATTAGAAATGACAATTATAAATAAAATGGTGGAGAAAGGTTTACATAGTTGAAAGTTTGGGGTTAAACATACTATAAAATATACGTATTTTATACATTTTAAATCTTACTCTTTGAGCCTTTTACTCAAAGCCTCGATCTCATGTATATTTATTCAACTCTTGCTTCTTTATTATATAGGTACTTTGGTTTTGGCAGTTTTAAGATAATTCTCCTTTTCAGAAATTATTATATAATAATCAAATAATTGGATTCCCAAATAGTCCGATTGGTTATAGTGGCAAAAGTAACAAAATTGTTGTTTTCTGGTTTAAGTACTGTCACTGTTATACTGTCTAATTTATAAATCTATAAAACTCTTTGGGAGTCTCCAGTTGGTAAGTTGGGACTTACTGCTCAATCTTTAACAACACCTGTTAACTTTCAGAGCTGGTTGTTCCCTATAATGTAATCCTTTCTTTCAAGAACATCCATTCCAACACCAGCTCTTGCTCTGCAGCATTTTCTAAGATGAGCACAATTGGCTAATCAATTTAATAACTATAATTATTGAGTACCTTAAACATGACAATGGCATTGTATTAATTGCAAGGATATAAACATTACATGCCATGTTCTCAACTTTTTAACAGAATACAGGGCATCATTAGCACAACTCCTGTACAGGAAAATTCATGGCAAACAAATTAAGGGATATATAAATTGAACAGGAATACATTTTAAAAAGCTAGATGTAAGATTCAGAGGCAGTATAGTGTATTAGTTTTGATATTCTCTATCCAGACTACATCAGTTTAAAATCCAACTTAGCCAATCAGTTGCTGAGTGATTTTGGGTAAGTTACTTAAACTTGCTAACAGATATTTATTATGCGTTGCTTCTTCATTTATAAATTAGTGATAGTGTATATGTACTTCAAAGATTTATTGTTAGAATTAAGTAAATATACATAATAGTGTCTGGCACATGGAAACACTATATGAGTGTTAGATATTAGTAGTAGTAGCACTATTTCCAAGAATAAGTAATATAATAATGTATTGTACATGAGGTGTTTAACAGAATGCTTATTTTATAGTGACCAGCAAAAAAATGTTACTTTATTATCAGCATTATTATATGTGCTGGGTTGCTATGCCATGTTTTGGGAAAAGTAAAACCAAACCAAATCAAACCAAACAAAAAAATATATGCACAGATGAGTGAGGGCTGATAGATTCATACAACTCTACATCTAATTAAGAGATAAATAATATTTTGTGATGTGTTTAAGAGATAGATTTTGAAAGTTATATGGAAAAAGAGATGAGGGATAGTCTAAAAAATTAATCCCAGAATACATCTTAGGGTGAGACACACAACAGTAAATAAAAAACTCCAGACCTGGTATTGCCTCTGTGTCCTGGCTGTGCCGAAAGTCAGCTCCCAATATTAAACCGTAATCAGTTGCCATATGCTGGCAAAATAACTATTTTTATTCCCTGAAAAATGGCATAAGGGCTATAATGGTAAGATGAGTGCTAAAAAAGAAAAAAGCCACTAGAACCTAGAACTTCCTCTTCCTACCAAAATAGAAAATAAAAGTAAATATTAAATCTAAGTAAGATTCCATATATTTATGCCTCTATCAAAGACTTGTAAGATACATCCCTGTTAACTTGCCTATTTGGCAGAGAAGTTAAATGACTTTTGGAAAATGACAATGGGTTATCATAAACATAACCACTAGCAATTCCAATTTCTGTTACTATTCTGGATCTCTTCTCTTTATTGGAACAAATCAATGTAGCATCTGGTATAACTGGTATGCAACTGCTGATTTAGTGAATACTTTATTTTCTGTTCTTAAAGACTACCAAAAGTGTTTTGAATTCAGTTGGCAGAGTTAGCAGTACTCCTACTGTTTTAGTCCATTTGGGCTGCTATAACAAAGTACCATAAAGTGGGTAGCCTATAAACAACAGAAAGATATTTCTTACAGTTCTACATGCTGGGAAGTCCGAGATCAAGACACTACCATGTTCAAAATTTGGTGAGGGCTTGTTTCCTGTGGCATAGATCACATCTTTTTGCTACAGTCTCATATGGTGGAAAACAAGGAAAAGTTCCCTTAAGTGTCCCCTTTTTTTTTGGAGATAGGGGTCTCACTACTTTGCCCTGGGTGGGCTTAAATTTATGATCCTCCCACCTCAGTCCCCCAAGTAGCTGGGACTATAGGAGTGTGCCACCATGCCTAACTATCTTGGACCTCTTTTATAAAGGCACTAATCTCATTTCAAGGTGATCATTTCATGACCTGATCACCTTCCAAAAGTCCCACCTCCTAATATCATCACCTTGGGAGCTAGGATTTTGGGAACACACAAACATTCAGATTATACATAACACCTACTGTTTCTAATTTCTAACTTGTCAGGTTTTCTGTCATAAACTAATCTCCAGGGATTTTGCTTAGTCTGCTATTTCTTAGAACATCATACTGATCTGCTACACTTATAGTATCGTACATATTGAATTTGCTGAGCAGGGCCTAGTAAATAACTCACGCACATGGTGACTGATATAGTTGGGCTGTGTCCCCACCCAAATCTCATCTTGAATCATAGTTCTCATAATCCCCACATGTCCTGGCAGGGACCCAGTGGGAGGTAATTGAATCATGGGGGTGGTTTCCCCCATGCTATTCTCATGATGTAAGTTGTCACATGAGCTGATGGTTTTATAAGGGGCTTCCCCCTTTGCTATGTTCTCATTCTTCTTTTTTCTGCCACCCTGTAAAAAGGACATATTTTCTTCTCCTTCTGACATTATTGTAAATTTCTTGAGGTTTCCCCAGCCACGCTGAACTGTGAATCAGTTAAGCCTCTTTCCTTTATAGACTACCCAGTCTTGGGTTTGTCCTTACAGTAACATGAGAATGGACTAATGCAGTGAGTTACATGCATGCCAGAGAGTAGGAAATAAACACATGGGAAATTTAGGGGATGGGACCTCAGTGGTGGAAGAAAAGCTTCACATTATGATGGCAAGAAGAAGAGTAGGTCAGGGCAGACATTATGGAACAGGTGGATTTGAGTGCGGCCTTAAAGAGTAGATGAGTCTTTTGTAATCAGAGATGGGGGAAACAATGTAATTTACAGTAGAGAGAAAAATATGGAGGAAAAACATGGAAATGAGAAAGTGGAGCAGCACCAAAGCTGTTTTGGAAATGAACAGCAAAAACTGGAAAATAATGTAACTGGAAATGAAACTGAAAAGGCACGTTGTGGCTTGAATTGCCAAGATAAGAATTTGAATGTTATTTTGGATAATGAAGTGTGCATTTGAATCAGACAAAATGTTTCCATAGACCTGTTACCCTTCAAGAAAATGCAGGAACTGACTGGAGGGAGTGGGTGTGAGGGGAACATCCAATCATTTTTTCCCTTCCCCAATTCACTGACCTCAGGAGTCTGATAGATTATTATTGACTCCAAGGTAAGAGCTGCCCCTTTAATTGAGCACTTAAAATACTGGGTAGTTTTCTTTATCTAGACTTTTAAAATCTCAAGTTGTAGAAAAAAAGACATAATTCCAAATCACAATTTCATGAATGGTAATATCCACTGCTATGACAGTTGCTTTGCCCATTAGTTTTTAACTTTCTGAATAGCCAATCTTTTAAAAAGAGAATAGATTGCAAATCATTGATTGGATTTCTTACTTAGAAATGGTCTAAAAGAAAACGAATGATCAATATTTGTACTTTATAAAGAAATGTTTCCATCAGTGGGCTATATAGAAAGATGTCACTGGTCCACTTTCAAGGATATTTGCAGTTTAATATACTTCTCTTGGTTTCAGAATAAGTAAGTGATAGTGACAGTGGTAATAGTAGTGGTGGTAATACTATAGGTCATATTTATTTTGAATTTCCATGTCAAAAATAGTTCTATCAGTCCTGCCAACTATAGCCCTATGAAGTACTTGCTATTATTATTCCTATTTTACTGATGAGGAATCTGTGGCATAGAAAAGTCTCTGACCATAATCAAGGTCACACAGCCATAAAGCATCGGAACAGGCACTCCACACTAGCCAATGTGGCTTCATAGACTGCACCCTTAATTACTGTGTTGTTTGATGATCCTAGTGGTGTGATTAGTCATTCACAAAAAGATAAGTCTTGGGCATAATTACTGGAAACAGCTATAGTTGTTTTTGTTTGTATTTAATGGGTGAAAATAATTAGCTTATATTTAAATGTGTGATCTCTGCCCTATGTGAATGTTTCTCTAACTCTAGCCATAATGAATGATAAAGTGAATAGGAATTATTATCATTCCTTCTTTTTAATCAAGTTACAACAGTTGTTAGGCATTTTTAAAAGTTTATGGCATTATTTTGAAAAGTATAGTTCATGTAAAATTTCACAATTATTCTGAAGTCGTGATTTTTTGGTCAATTTACTTCCAATATTGACTTCTTTGCCTTACACGAAAGACTTTACTTTAAAGTGTTTGGCCTCATGACCAATTATGTTAATAGTTTGTTCCGTGTACTTTACTCCGTGTTGATGTTATTGTATTTGTTATAGATATGTGATTGTGTGGATTTTGGTTTTTATTTTTCTGTGTTCAAATATTTAAACCTCATTTGTGAATCCTGTTTTTAGTTTCATCATATAAGCTAGCTTACAGCTGGGCCTAGTTAATCACTCTAAGTTCTAATTGTGATAATTCTGATCTTACTTGATAAAGGTATAAACTATGCCTACAGGACAGTGTTACGATGCCTACAGGACAGTGTTCCTATGCCAGAAATAGGGAGGACCAGCTAGTAAATGAGTAACTCATTTTTTTGTTTATAATTGACTTCCACAGTCTTATTTTGTTTAAGTAATATTTTATGCTTTAATTGTGATGTTAGGGTATTAAAGTGATGGTTGATTTTTGGCTCCTCCCATATACTGTAAGACATGATATGCTAATATATTCAGAAACCTAGGAATAGTTTCATTTATTGCTCATGGTAATGGCCAATAATCAATGCATAACCTTATAATAAGCAATTCACTTTCAGAATAAAAGCACATATAAAAGAATAAGTTTTAAATTTTCTAATTGTTTTCCTTTCCTGCAGATGATAGGTAAACTATTTTGTCATCTATGATTTACAAGTACAGTATTCACTATGTTCCTATTTTTTAATATTTTATTATATTCTCTTTACCTTTCTCAAATGGGACATTTCCTCAAGATAATGTTAATAATTATTCTCATTAAAAACTAGTAAACCTGGAGAAAAAACTCTGCATTTTATTACTGAGCAAGTCTTTACCAGACAGGTGATTTTTTAAAACATTTAATACTCTTATGATAATTAAAGTCTTTCTGTTTCACTCCAATCACATTTCATAGCATTTCTTTCTAGGTGAGTACATTTTGTATTTTTAAGCTAAAAAAAATGCAACACAGCCTGCCATATATCATATTTGTTATTAAATGCAAAATTTTAATTGCACCTTTACATTGGAAACCAATCATGTATTACAGAAATCTGAGGTCATCTTTAAAGTTCAAGAGGCTTTTCAGAATGGTAAAATGAATATAAACTTAAAGAAAATGTCAGTTTTATTCTATACAATTACTGTTAAAAATGAAATAGTTAATAATAACATGTTTTGAAAATTAAAAAGAAAAGGGAAAACACCAAATTATATTGCTTTTCTGGTGCTATGTTAACATTGTTATAATTCTACAAAGTTTGTTATATGTTAACTTTTTTCCCTGTCTTTATTTTCTCTTCTTTTTACATAAAAAAAAGTTGTTGTATTCCAATATGTAATGGGCGATTAAGTATTAGAACCAGCTCTTTCATCTTCGAACCTTTTGCTTATCATTGCTGGGCAAGAAGCAATCTTCAGTGGGACAAAATGAGAGTAAAAACAAATCAGAGAGAGTGACAGGCTTTTTGGGCAACAAGCCTTATGGATTAAGGATGAAAAGGGCCAATTTTCCCAAGTTCATGAAAAAATTCATTCTGATTACATGAACAGCTATGGTTTCTGGAATAATTATGTAAGCATGTAACATATATAGTTTGGCTTCTCATTAAGAAGTAAAGAATTCAATGTTCTTTAGTAGAGTGTTAAATAGAGTAAATGAATCTGGTATTTTAATAGAAAAATATTCCTAGCACCTATGAGGTTTTCCATTTTATATTCATGGGCTTGCCTCAGCTCATTTTTGGTTGTTTGTTTTTTTGCCTAGCACCTTCATGAATCAAGACTTTCCGTATATGGAGGTTATTCAGTGTGTCCTTTGCGAGTAGTTGTTACAGGTGTAAGGTACATACAGGTAGATGTGAAGAAGGCAGAGGAGGATTATAGGAAAATGGAAGAGAATGAGAAAATGTATGATTCTGTGGGAGAAACACTAGAGTTAAAGTCAGAGTTCTCAGCTTTAAATTAATACTGCATCAGTCTGAGCAACTGTGGACAATTCCTTTCTGTTGAGGTTCACGTTCTTCATCAACTGGTAGGAGAATGCAGAGTCTGAAAAAAAAAATGCTTGAGATGCTTGCCTCATAGGCTCCTACATCAGATGATTTGTGATGGTGGCTTCTAAGTTGGGACACATTATTTAGATATTAGGGGGTATTTGAAAACAAGTACTGCAAAATTTGGAACTCCTAATACATATTCCAAGATGTCTAATAGTTTCTCTGAAACAGAAACATTTATGGTAAAAAAAAAACAAAAACAAACAAAAAAAAACCTTACTAAATCCTAGGTGCAGTTTGGATGACTCAGTTTTAACAAAACATCAACTATTTCCTTTGCACTTCCCCAAACATAAGAGTTGACTACAAAATAAAATAAACTGTCCTTCTTCTTCTAGATTTATGTAAGAAACTTTCAATGTTGTTGGCTTGTTCATTGGCCGATTTTACATGTTCTCGTTTTCTTTTTATAAAGCATATGTAAAGAAGAAAGCAACCTGAATAAAATTTGTGCAGTCTTGTATAATTTTTGTTTTAGCAGGTGGGCAAGGCTGAATCCAGGTTTTGTGGAGCCTGAAGCTTAATCAATTTGGGGGACACTCTTTGAGGAAAAGCATGCAAAATTACACATAAAAATTAGCTATGAAAGTGGAATTTTATGTAGAATGACAGAAAAAATTAAAATAAATCACATCCCTTTCTTCTCAGATCTTTTTAGGCTATTTATTGAAAATGGTTACATAAAAGTGCTTCATGATTACAACTTGACTTTTCCTCCTTGTGTGGAACTTTACAAACCCCAGCAATTCCTAGCAGACACAGGGGCTGGTGCAAGGTGTATCTTATCCTGGCTGTGAGGAAAATCTCTTAATCTCTTTTTGTTCTCATTTCTCTTCACTGGGGCTACCAAAGCGTCCTAAACAACTCCTTAAAAAGCATGAGAAGACTCTTCAAAGGATTACAGTCTTTCACCCCTTCAGCATAACTGACAAGTGGTAATCAGGCAAGGACCACCAAAGGGTTCTTCATATAGGTTTTGTTGTTGTTGTTTTTTGCCCATGAATTTTAATAAAATTTCCTAGAGGTTACACAAGGAGGCTCTGAATGATCAGTTGCTTTCTACCTCAAGGTGATTTGTATTTTGTTTTGTTTTCCAACTACCCTTCTCCATTCCTCCTTAAGGCTGGTGCAGCCTTCACTTATTTATTTATTTTTAGTCTCTTTAATTTCATGGCATATACTAGACGTTCTCAAACTTGGCTGCACATCATCTGGAGAGCTTTCAAAACTACTCACGTGCAGTTACACCCCCAGAGACTATTATTTAATTAGTCTGGGATGATTTTACTATGCAGCTAAAGTTGGCAACCATTGTCTAAGATCCCAACAATCTGTATTTCTTTAAGATTGATCTTTTTTTTTAAAAGGGGCAGAAGTGGCTGAAAAAAATCTAGTAGTAAATATGCATATGAGACCCATTAATTTGACACTGTTTTGTTTAAAATACGAAGACTGTTAAGTTATTTTCAAACAGTAAAGATAATTGTTATCTTACTGAATGATTCTTAAAATCAATTGGACATTGCAATATCCTCTTAACTACTGAAAACAGGCAGAATTTAGAGATTCACTTCATTCTGGTCTCTACATTTACTAACTTTTCTAATTTTGTTCAAACTAGATGGCTCCATTTATCAGGGTAGAAGTTTTTGTTTTTCTAAGCTTCCTTAAAAATGATTTAAACAACATTTTTTATGATTTAAACAATTTATTTTACTTTTTAATCTTATTCTATGTTTATCATTTATCGTACGTTGTTACCTATTTTCTTACTGTGGTTGGTTTAATCAAGCTGCTATGTATTCTTCTTTTTCCTCTTAGAAATGTGGACAGTCTGGTATTTTTTTTTCCTTCCTTTAATAGCTACCTTTGTTTTCCACTAATATTTAAAACAGTAAAACTTCTTCTTACAGCAAGATGCACTGTTTACTTGATGCAACCTTTACTTGATGATCCCTTTACTTGAGGAGAGTCAGTGGCAGATCACAGAGTACAGAGCAGGGTAAACATTAAAGTGAGGGCTGAAAGCTGTGCTCTATAGTGGGATGGGGAAGTTGCTGCAAGGTACTAATTCTAAAGTCCAAGTCAGGCACTGTGCCAAGTTAGAGAATGTAAGCCAGTTTCCCTGTCATTCTGTGCACAAAATGACAGTATAAAGATTTACCTTCTGAAATAAATCTGTCATTTCAGTGGTGGGACTAAGGTGAAGAGATACCTTGATAGGTGTTCTTGACAACCCAACAACAACTGAGGTGTGATGCTGACCTGAGTGTTTTTATTAGATTTTTTGATGTGAGTAGATGTGTACAATCAGAGGGCATGCTTTTCTCCAGAATGAGGCAGGATTCTGCAGTGGCTGAGACTGAAGCAAAGGCCACATCTTTTTGTAATACATTCAATTTAGAATTTTGTGAACAGCATTTAAAAATAAATGAAATTGAATAGAACTGGTGGAAAATGCTGTGAGGTAACTCCTGCTTCACAGAACTTAAATGGATGAACCTAGACTCATAGTGTGTATAATGAACTTCCAACTAAGCATAGTTAACACAGAAGAAGTGTAGAACAAAGGGAATTCTGACAGTAGCTTGGTGTTTTTAGTTCTAGAATAGCTGAACAAAAGCTAAGAGTTGTGAGTAGGGTAGTGGAAGTCTGGGGGATTATTTCATGTGCCTCCTATGGGAGTTAGGGAGAAGATGGGAGAAGTATGGTATTCTGAAACTCTCTATGAGAGTACTGTGGAAATAGGGTGTCTTGGTAGAGAAAACAGTGCATCTTCATATAAAAAGAAGTTTTACTGTTTCAAATATTTGTGGAGAACATAGGTAACTATTAAAGGAAGAAAAAAAAATGCCAGAATGTCCACATTTCTGAGAGGGAAAAGAAGAATGCATAGCAGCTTGATTAAACCAACCACAGTAAGAAAATAGGTAACAATGTATGATAAATGATAAACATAAATAGGATTGAAAAGTAAAATAAATTGTTTAAATCATTATAAAAAATGTTTAAGGCAATTCTTCTGTTCACCTAAAGAAAAGAACTGAGGCAAAATTAACATAAGTAGAGAGTTTATTTGGGCCAAGTTTGAAGTTTGCAGCCTGGGAACATCATTTCAATTTGCCCTTAATATACTCTCTGATTAACCACAGCTATAAGTAGGTTTTTAAAGGAAAAGAGAAGGCAGTTCCTAAATGGTTTACCAAAAATATATATTAAAATAACATAAGCTATTATTGCCTCTACATTGTTCTTTGTATCACAAATTTCAGGAACATGAAGATAATGGGTGTGGCAGCTGCCCAGGAACAAAATTACTTTAAACAATTACCCCTGAACATGGGGGGAACATCACGGAAGTCCATACTCTGTCTCTCTGAACTTGATACATTTGTGTACCTCACATAGCTCAGAACACTGAGCTATTTTCCTTTTCTCACTTCTACTGAAAGGAAAACAGACAATAAGCTGAATAAAAACAAAAACAAAAATTCCAGTTAAATACAGCTTATAAAAATAATTGAACAAAGCAATAAATTATGCCAGTAAAAAAAGATATATCTTACTGAGTATTATGGTCCAAAAAAGTTGATGGCCATTATTTTAGGTAGTTGGATGATTTCAACCTGAGTATTTGTACTTGTTTGGTTGATTCACTTATTCTTTCATTTGTTCAAGAAATATTTATTAAATGTTTTTCAAGTACTGGAGAAAGTGTTTGCATTACAAAGAAAACAAGAAAAGCAGTTCCTGACTTCATGATGTCTACATTCTAATGGAGGAGATAAGTAATAAACTATTTAGTAAGCCAAAAATAACTTCATACTCTAATAAGAGTTCTGTGGGAAAGAGACAGGGTATTTGCTATAGAATAACAGGAGGTGACATAATGTAGAAAGTGTGATCAGGGAAGGTTACTGAGAAAGTGACATTTAGTTGAGTTCATTTCAACTTCTGCTGGATAGAAGATTTGAATTTTCACATCTGATATTTTACAGCTAGTTTCCTGTTTCTCAATCTCAAACATCACATAACATTTATAAAGGGAGTTATTTCATCTCCCTCTATAAAATGAGGATCTAATTTCTACAGACTTACAGTGGGCTCATCCACTTAATTAAATTATTTGGAATCAAATTAGACTATTTTATTTGCCTTTAAGTTTAAAAATACATCTGAATGTGAAGGGAAGGAAAAGAACCTCTAAAAAAAAAATCTCTAAACCAGTCTTCTAAAAATAACATCAAAAACCCAAGTAATTAGCTAAATAGGCTTCATATTCAAAGAGAAATTACCAATTAACCTTCCCCTGGCCCCCTATGAGGAAAGACAGCAAGAGAGTTGAAGAGTGAGGAATTCCTACAGTGGGAGGATCTGATCCATTTTGCGGGATGCCCTTGCTGAAGGCAATACTCACTTGAAAGAAAATCCCAGCCACTGATTCCACTTAAGTTTAGAACCTCTTAAGGGCTGAAAGGGAAAGCATTGTTTGCTGAGAGAAAAACAAACAATCAAAACACTGGAGGGGGTTGGCTAAGGAGTCTGCCCAGAGTCTGGTCTGTTTTCTGTCAGTAGGTTTGGGTTTGGCAATGGATATAACCAAGAAAATTGTTTTATTTTGAGCTCAATACTGGTGAGATGCAATATACAAACATTGTTAAGCTGTATAATCTTAATTTGCTGATAAGAAGAGGATGTAATGTTTGTGTTAGAATCAAATGCCTTTCTGGAATTCAGACACTATGTGCCATACCAACAGCTTCTCCTTGGTAGGTTAGGCTGTCCTTATGTGACTTATAGAAGCAGCATATTTTAAGAAAATCCTTACATGAAAATTGAAAATAGAAAGCAAAAAGCAGGGTGTTCTCTTTTCATTGCTACCATAACACTATCTGTCCCTCCATTTTCATATTTAGTGAATAGTTTTAACACTGTTTACTTATGAATGTTTTCTTTTAAATTATGAACTCCTTGAGGGATCTTGTATTTTTTTCTCTCTCTATTTTTTTGACAGTTTCATTCTGTCACCCAGGCTGGAGTGCAGTGGCGCTATCTCACTGCAACTGCCGCCTCGCAGGTTCAAGCAATTCTTGTGCCTCAGCCACGGAGTAGCTGGCATTACAGGCATGTGCTACCATGTTGAGCTACTTTTTTTTTCTTTTAGTAGAGAAGGGATTTTGCTATGTTGGCCATGCTGGTCTCGAACTTCTGGGCTTAGGGGTGATCGGCTTGTCTCAGCCTCCCAAAGTGCTGGGATTATAGGCATGACCCACTGCACCCCACCCGATCTTGTTTATTGTTGTAATATCAGTGCCAAACCATTTCTGACCTACTTAGACAATGCTGGATTTAAAACAAAATTGAGAATACTTTATCGACCTTACTTAAAATGTATGAACTCACTCTAACTTGGACTTTTGTCCCTTTCCCTATGATAAAATTATTTGTTTGCCAGTGACTTCCATGGTCTTCAGCGGCCGATATTGTACCTATCATCAGCCGATACTGTATCTATTATCAGCATTTGACATGATTAGCTTTGCCCTTCTTCTGGGACAACATACGTTTTTGTTTTTCTCCCTTCCTCAGCCACTGGAGTGCCTCAGGGCTCAGGTCTAGAATCCATTCTTCATCACTCTCTAGATGATCTTATTTACTCTTTCAATGCGGCATCCACATTTATGTGGAAACCCCAAGAGCTCCCCCTTGAACAGCAGTATCTTCTTGCCAGTAGCTTTCACTTGGTTACATAACTGACGGTCAATTGTACTCGGACAGCATCGAAGCCTGATTTTTCTCCCTCAAGTAGGTTTCTCTTCAAGTCTTTCCTTCTTTATAACTGGCAACTCCACGCTTTCAGGGACTCGGGCCCCCAGATTTGGAATGCCCTTCACTCCTTTTTCTGCTGCCCCAAGTAATGAATTTACTAGAACAATCCTACTGTCTCTCCTTCAATATATAGTCAGAAACTGACCACTTTTTTCCACTTTTTTTGCTATTGTTGAAGCCAATGTAATCTCTCATTTGGACTAAAGTTTGAAACCTGAGCATTTAATTACAAAGTTCATGCTCCTTTCACCTTTTCCAGGTGGTTTTCAAACCTGACTGTCCATTAGAATCTCCCGGGAAACTTTAAAAACAACTAATATTTAGGCATCACTCTCAGATCCCCTGGTGTAATTTGCCTGGTGTGGGGTCCAGGCATGGATATTTTTCTTATTTTGATAATCTTCTATAGGTGTTTCGAAGGTATAGTTGGGATTGAGGACCACTGTTATGTTGAAGTTGGGGGCGAGGTTGAAGTATATCATACTGTAATGTTTTAAAAATGTGGTTGGTGAACCCCAAATATCTAAGACTGGTCTCAGTCAATTTAGGAAGTTTATTTTGCCAAAGTTAAGTATAAGCACCTGTGACACAGCCTCAGGAGGTCCTGATAACATGTGCCCAAGGTAGTTGGGGCACAGCTTGGTTTTAAACATTTTAGGGAGACATAGGACATCAATCAATACATGGAAGATGTATGAACTCTTTGGTTCCATCCAGAGGGCTTCCAGGTCATAGGTAAGTAAGAGATAAATGGTTATATACTTTCCAGTTTCTGATTAGCCTTTCCAAAGGAAGCAATCAGACATGCATTTATCTTGGTGAGCAGAAGGATGACTTTGAATTTTGTCTGTCCTTTGTCCACAAGGAAATTCGTTGTGAGGGAGGCGTGTAGCTGTTTTATTTAGCAGCTATCTTTTTTGTTTTGTTTTGTTTTGTTTTACATTTTGAGACAGAGTTTCACTTTTGTCACCCAGGCTGGAGTGCAACGGCTCAATCTTGACTCATTGCTACCTCCGCCTCCCTGCCTCAGCCTCCCAAGTAGCTGGAATTACAGGTGCCTGCTGCCACGCCTGGCTGATTTTTTGAATTTTTTAGTAGAGACAAGGTTTCACTATGTTGGACAGGCTGGTCTTGAACTCCTGACCTCGTGATCTGCCCACCTTGGCCTCACAAAGGCTGGGATTACAGGCATGAGCCACTGTGCCCTGCCGCTATCTTTTTAAAGAATAACATAGGGGGCAGTTTTGCCCTAAGCAGTTCACAGCTTGACTTTTTCTTTTGGCTTAGTAATTTTGGGGTCCCAAGATTGATTTTCCCTTCATAGGCCCAAGATCAACAGTATCAGTCTTCTTTGAGAACTTGTTAGAAATGCCAAAACCCTGAATTAGAGACTCCAAGCTTAGGGTCCAACAGTCTGCATTTTAACAAGCCATCTAATGCACAGCAATGTTTGAGAACCGTTGACATAGAGATTAAGGGCCTTGACTTTGGGTTGAAAAAGATCTAGGTCTTAAGTGGACTTTCAACACTTGATAGCCATGCATACTAAATCAAGTACCTCAATGCCTCTAGGCCTCAATTTACCCAGATGTGGACAAAGGTAATGTTATTTACTGCTCTGAAAAACAATGAGATACTTAATGTAAATCACTTGGCCCATATCAATTGTTCAACAAATGGTAACTAGTATTAAGGGGTATTTTGGAAAGCCTAATGAGTCACAAACTGAGCCTATAAAGAAGCCTATTTTTAAAAATCTGTGAAAGACAGTTATGGAAATATAAAGCAGGTAATCTGATCATTGTAAGAGTATATTATGCTTTAGAAGACACTCAACAAATAATATTGAAAAATAGGCAAAAATGTCCAGCCTATGAAATACCGAAAGAGTTGATTTCCTCAGCAGAATTGGAACTAACTCTTGCATATTGTTGGACATATAGTAATTATATCACTAATAGTTATACTAACGTTTCCTACTTTTTCATTTTGTTAGATAAAGATATTGCTGACTTGGTTTTAGCTTCATCTGTTTAAATACTCTTTGAATGTTTAGATAATAGATTTGGTCATGCAAAGTACTGATGGCAAATGGTGAGATTTGAAATTTGGGCTTACGTAAACTTCGTTTGTGAGCCAAGTCTCACTCCCTCCTCTTCTTCCTTAGAGATTCGGAGTCTAAAAGCATTTGTATGTGGCCAACAGGAGGAAGGCATGTGTTGAGAGAATGAAAAGATTTCTGAGATTTTAAATCAGATTCACCTATTTATTCTGGAATTTTTCTTTTGTGGTTTAGTGATAAAGGACTTTGTATGTGTATGTATGTGTGAGCACATGTGTTCATCATTAAGATATCCTTACAAGGTTATCAAAGATTATTATGTTTTAAATTACTTAGATCTATCTATCTATCTATCTATCTATCTATCTATCTATCTATCATCTGTCTGTCTGTTGTCTGCCTGTCTGCCAATCTATCTGAGTGTGTGTGTGTAAAAATTGTAAAATAGTAATACCAGTACCTGACTTCACAGTCTTTTAGGGTGTCTGCAATTGGATTTACTATTACCACCAAAATTGTCATAAATTTGAGGAATGTGAGGTATTCTACAAGAGAATTGAACTAAGGCTTGATTTCTTTGCTTCAGAAGATGCTTCATGTAGATTAAATAAAATCCTGGAGGTGCTTGAAAAGTTGTTAAAAACATTGAGAATTTAAACTTGGAGATAGGTAGGTAGAAAGATAAATTATTGGGCAAGATGGAAGTATTGATTTGAGAACATTAGCTGAAAAATGTGAGTGCAGGGGATTTGCATAATACACTAGCACATATACATGAAGAGAGTTTTCAAAAACATGTCACCGTATTGGAGAGAAAATGCTAAGAATAATTTTCCCATTGAACTAAAAGTTCAGTTTTTGGTTTAATATTTCTCATGGATTTAGGATTAAAATAATTGACCTTACTAATTGGTTTGTGTTTAAATACGACTTTAACAGTCATTCTATCAGGATGTATATTTTTTATTATTGGAGTTTAGGATATGGTCATGTCATTTATGTGAAAAAAATAACAATCAGTGAATCAAAAGATATAGTATAGTATAGTATAGCAAATTTTGAATTGGGGTTCTGGCATTGATTTCATTAAAATTTCTTTTATTGAAATGAAAAAAATAACATAAGCAGGTATACATTTGGATAATCAAAAAGGGAGAGAATCTCAGTTTATGTATTTAAGCAATTTTCAGTAATACATTACTGCAAAATTTATAATACCATGAATTCTAGATCCATACTTTAAATGAGGCAATTAAACCTTTGTGTAAGTACTTGTGTTTTTCTTCTAAAAAAAGACTGGTCACTAATTTTCTGTTTTATATTTGTTAAAAAGAAAGCTTTATAGGTTAATTTTACTTTGGTTAACCTTAACTTATCAACAGATTATTGAAGATTTGTAAGACCATTTACTCTACTAATCCATAAAAAATGAGGTTACCATAGTAACTAGTATGTCTTTAATACTCTGCTTATGTAACCTCTGAGATTCAGAACAGTTTTAATCTGAACTCTTCTATCAGCTACACTGATTTCAGATGCTCTATTGCACTTTGTACTATAAAGGAAAATACTTTCTTTACTGATTATGCAAGCCTGAGTATTTTTAGACAATTTGTTTATAATATAGTTCAAGTGCCTTGGATGTTTGGGAAATTTTAAAGGTGGAAATAATTTAAAAGCACTTTCAAAAGACTTTGGGAATAGCAAAGAGGTGGGGGTGGAATATTTGTTTAAGTAACTGTGGACTTAGAGTTTCAATTTTCAAAAATGCCTTGAAGTAAAAAGGATCAGTTGATGCATATATTATTCTGAAAAATTCTTCTATAGGGAGATTACATCTTGTTATTGGGAGACTATCTTATTAACTCAGATCATGTAAAGAAATACAGATCTTGCTTACTTCCTAATAAGTTCTGCTACAAATAATGTATACATGATTTTTTGCAAGGAATGAGTGGAATTGCGGTTCTGGAAATGTAACACACTCTTCATTGGCTCGTTTTCTTGCTGTTGAGACTTTCTACATGCTGTTGCCCCTATTTGGAATGATTTCATCATTTCTGCACACCTCCATCCCTATCATGCCCCTAATATTTCTTGGTTTACTTTTATTTGTTCTTCACATCTTATCTGAGATATCATATTCTCTGGGAATGTTATTGTTAGGACTTTTTATACATGCTTGTATAATATCTCTTGAAGATAGTTTCATGCCTAATTGTAATGGTTGGTTCACTTGTCTGTCATTGACTTGCTCAGATGTCCTGAAGGAAAAGGCCAAGGTATTACGACTTGGCCTTGGTGCTGTGGGCTTGAAGATCTATTTAGTGCCTTCATTCACAGTAGGTTTCCAATAAATATTATGCCAAGTAGCTGTATTAGTTTACTATGGCTGCCATAACAAAATACCATAAACTGGAAAGCTTAAAACACAGAAATCTATTTTCTCCAGTTCTGGAGGTGAAGTGTCTGAAAACAAGGTGTTAGAGTTGGTTCCTGCTAGAGGCTTTCAGGGAGACTCTGTTCCATGCTTTACTCCAGCATCCTTGCAGTTACTGGCAATCTGTGGTTTGCAGTCATCACATCACTCTAATCAATCTCTGACTCTGTCATCACATAATATTCTCCCCTGTGTCTTTGTTTGTCTCTTTTCTTCTCATAAGGACACCAATTATATTGGATGAGGTCCACCCTATGATCTTATCTTAACTGTGTCTCCAAAGACCCTATTTCCAAATAAGGTCACATTTACAGGTATCAGAGTTTAGGACTTCAAGATATCTTTTAGGGGACAAAATGCAGCTTGCAACAGTAACCATCTAGTGCATTTTGCCTTTAGGACTGAATTGATGTACAACCTCAATCAGGGGCAGGTTAGTCACTCAGTTGCTAACTAGTTCATTGTTTAGTCATTTTACTTAACAGGATGACATTCACAGAATGAAAAGTACTTGGTCTGATTATTTGAATTGTCTTGACATCCAGGCCTGATAACTCCTTAGAGAATTTTATTTACTGATAGTAGACTCTGTGATTTAGTCAACAAGTGTATGAACTAGTTTGCTATATGGATACAACTGCAGCAGTTCTAAAAAGAATAAATTTATTTGCAGCAATTTCAGAAAGCATTAGGCCCAAGGAACTGTGTTGTATTCAGGGTTGTTAATTCTTATGTGTAACTCAAAGTCTTACATTTTTAATTTAGGTCATCTTTATTTGGCACCCACTGCAAGGCACGGGGAGAGGAGGCAACAGAAAAGTTATTTCTTGGCATTTAGAAACTAGTTGATTAGCATGCAAATTTTATTCAAAGTAATACAAAATATGCATCTATTATTTTTGGTTCATCAGATTGAGTTATTTTTAATTTTAATAAGATGCAACAATAATTAAGTGACTTAAAATATATAATTTAATACTGAACTAGTTTTGCAGTAGCAATGATTGCCAGGTTCCACATGAAGTTCCAGGTATATGACCAGCTGCAAGGTCTAACAGGCAGTAGACAGAGAATGGGACCTGGAAACCAGCCCACATTGGTGAGGACTAGAGAAGTTTGCAGAGTTCCAGGGAGACGATAGCAAGTAAACTCGAACTAGCACTAGGCAAGAGAGGAATTTTTAAACATTTGTGTGTGTTTGTGTGTGTGTGTGTCTGTTTCCTTATTAAATATGGTTTTAGGTTAAAAGGTTAATGTATTTCTGGATCTAATGCGGTGTGAATATGGACAGGTGGGAATATACATGAATGTTGGTAGGTCTGTACATTTAGTACATAAATGGATATTGCAACTACTGGTAGATGCTTTACAACCTCCAAAAGATATATGTCCTACTTATCTAAATTAATAAGGTGTTAGTGTTTTAGAATATAAAAAATTATCACAAGGAGTTTTCTTATTTTTATTATTCCACTAAGCCAGCAGGGGGAAGTCACACATTACTTTTTGGTGGGCTTCAGAAATATTTCTTCAGACTTTTTCTTAAAAAGGTCCATACTTTTGGTAAAAAAAGTAAATAATTTAAAATAGAGTGCTTTTAGTTATCATTCTCATAAGTATGCTAGTATCAATTCAAAAAAGCAGCCTTTAACTTTAAGTTTTTTAACTTTTCTAAATAAAAAATAAATGAAACACCTCAATATTACTGGCAAAAGTATTAAGTAATTACTTTGTTGTTGAGATATTAATAATGTTTCCAAATGGTTAATTTTATTTGTAACATCAGAAATGTAATCACTGAACTTAAATGACACTGCAAAAAGTAAAGGAGAATCTCTTGGTCAATATTTAGGGCTAAAAGTAAATTATTTTTGTATATGCCACTGAATTCTTCATCTTTTTAATTTTTTTGCAGTTAAAAACATCAGAGGAAGAAAAAAACATTTTAACTTTCAATATACAAACAAGATTAGATTTTTGCCAACATAAAACACAGTATGGGGACTCTATGGCTATTGTTTCTGAGAATATAAGAGATGATTGCATCACACTGCGTATTCTGTAGGAAACACACTGTAATGCTTATATGGCTAATGGAATGATCTAAGTCAATACATTGTGCAGTTTTGAGTGACACAGAAGAATTACACCATTATTCTTTGTATTTTGGTTTCTATACTAAGTTAATCATGTTTGCTGTTTCATCATCAATTATCATTCACTCATTTTGTAACATTTTAGGGTCTTCATTTAATGTTATTGTATAGTTTCTGTTTACTACAGCTGGTTGCAATAGACTCAAATGACAATTTAAGAGCTATGTATAAAAGATCACAAAAAATAAATATTCAAAACAGAAACATCTTACTTCCAGAAAGTATAAAATTTAAGTATGAGTAAGGTGTCAAAAGTTATCAAAACTGGAATGCTTGAAATATGTGTTTTTTAAAGTAATTCATTAGGTAACATTTATCTCAAAAGTCATAAATTCTTAATCATTATGATTGTTCTATGTTGCCAATTACATATAAAAGTTAAATTAAAGAGAAAACAAATAGAAAATAATGATCACATAGTTAACAAATATGCCAAAATATAAAATGTCATAAAAAAGATTCAGTTCAAGTAGAACAAAAGGCATTAAAATAGTACTTACTATAAAGGCAAAACCACGTACTTTATATAACGCATATTTTATAGAATTTTAATTGTACTACACACACACACCCCCCCACACACACCCATACACACACTCACACACCCACAAACACACTTCCACTAAAACGTGGAGGAAAAAATTTACAGTGGGAGGGGAGGCAGAACAAAAAGGTAACAGGGTATCTGTACCTCCGAATCTGTATCTGCCATCACCAAGACTTCTTTCAAAGTGTTAAACCTTGAAGTGTATCCAGGAACCAGCCTTCAGAAGAATATTTTTTACAAAGTGCTGTTGAATTAAAATCACAAATGGCTAATGAAATAGGAATGAAATAATTATTTTCTCTCATTTGCTAGAGAAAATACTGAGCTGTGAGCTTTTCTTTTCACTACTGGGGTTAAAATTTTAAGCATTCTATTCTTAAAGGAGTGTCTTTTTTCTAAAGATTTATGATCAGCAGCTGAATTTTAAAGCTGTGAGAACACAGCAGTTATACGTTATGCCTATTGCAAACCTGACCTAGATTATTTTCATTGACTAAAAATTATAAAAATATCAATAATTTTATTGACAAAAAAGATACATAGAATAAGTAGTAATCTTAAGAACAGAACAAGGCATCCAGACATACTGAAAAATTTGGGGCAGAGCAATTAGAGAGAAATTAGTCATTTTTTCTAGGGAGATTATATATTCTTTAACAGTAAGGCTTATGACTTATTTCTATTTCCCCACCGGCTCTTCCAGGAATAACTGCATGTAATAGTTACTAAATACGTGTTTTTTAAAATGATCAGGTTTCCTTTTAATTCATGTAACATTTTAATCTATAAATGTAATCACAGAAAATCACCCCATTTTTAGCTTTACTGATTGGAGATGAGGATTAATATTACAAAAAGAATGATTTGACATATGGTAGACCTCAGTGCATGAATTTTATATTCCCAGGTATCATTTAAATTTCCTGTCATTTTATGTTGTTATTTGGAATATCTTTCTGTTAACATGCCTCATGGTAATTTAGGAGCAGTGACATAATGTTACTAAAAAAATACTAGGGCTCTTGGCTTAAAATGTTCACTTGCATTTAACACTACAGAAATTTACATGTTGGGATTAAGTGGACTGAAATTCAAGTATGTAAGATAAAATGGAAATAATGCAACCTACTGCAATCATATCGTGCCAATATTCAGGCAGGGCACAGAGGAAAAACACAACAGGTTTTGAAACCAATCAAATTAATCACAGCCTAAGCTGGGCAAGAGAGAGGGAACGATTGCTATTCATCAGGTCATGCTGTGACGACGAAGAAAACAGATCTGATCATTTGATTACTGGGCTGTAGATACAGAACTGTGGAAACCTTTCCCAAGTAACTAACTTCTGGGAATGTGTGCGAGTATTTCCATGGCTTGGGAGTAGGCGTTGAATCGCTCTTATCATTCATAGTATGTTTTAAGGTAAGCACCCCAGACACAACAAAAACTGTTCAAATATGAGATCAAGCAATAATTCATGATTCACCGAAAACAATAAGGAAAAAGGAGCGAATAGTATGAAACTGATAAACAGAATATCAGAGTAGTAGTCCTTGAGATATTATGAGCCAGAAATCTATAAATGCAATTATAGGCTTCCACTTTTCATTTTAGTGTCATGTTAACCCTTAAAACCTTTCTTCGTGTGTTCAATAGAAACAATGTACCTAAGAGTCGTCCAACTCATACACTCTACTTGAGGGTGGTAATTTGAGAGCCTGGAATGCCAGCTGAGGAAAGACATGGGAAGATAGCCAAGATCAGCACTGCCTTTCTGTCAGCTCCTACTTGATTTTCCTTGCATCAGTGGTGCTATCTAAGGAAACTGCTAAATGGAGTGATGGATGTGTGTGTTAATAATGTCTTTATCTGTATAATGAAGTGATGGTTGGTAATACTGGCCTCTGAGGATTTTTGAATCCAGATCTTGTAAAATATACAGGTCTTGGATTACCGTGAGGCAGAAAGGCAGTGTATCTCTTTGAAATGAAGGTGAACCTGACTAAAATTTCAGATCTAACATTTTCTAGCTGTATAACTTTGGACACCTTGCTTATTCTCTTTTCTTCACTTTCTTCGTTTATAAAAGGGAGATGTTACATGTCCATATATATGGTTCATATAACATCCATGTCATATGGCCACTGTAAAGAGAAAATGAAATCATATATGTGAACTGCTTCCTGAAATACTGACAGGTAGAAGATGCTTATTTAATAGCTATTTCTATGGCCATAAGATGCTCTTCACTATTTAAAAGCATCATCATTTGGAAATGAATACTATTATTTAAACTTGGCAGATATCAAATGCATTTTCATACTTTTTGTTTGAAAAATATGATGTAAAATAAGTTAATACTAAGGAAATATTGATAGTTCACAATAGTCTCCAAAGACTGAATACTTTGGGTCATCAAATTCTGTAAGCCTATATAAGTACTTCTGCATTTTAATGAATGAAGCCGATACTATAACTTTTTAATGCAATGATGCATTTTCATGGCTCATGTCTGTGTAAAAGCCAAGTGTTCAAAGAAACGCATTAAATATATGAATGCTTTTGGTCTCCACTTTCTTTTTCCTATGACAGACAAAACAACGTGTAAAAATAGAGCTTATTATTTCAAAGAGATAATACCTTATGTTTGAATGGCAGTGTTTCTTTCTTTCTTAGGATTTTCTTTTACAGGAAGAGTTAAATACCCATTACAGGTTGAATTTTGTCCTCTTCAAATTCATATGTTGAAGTCTTAACTATTAGCAACTCAGAATGTGAACTTATTAGAACTTTGGTTGTTGCAGATGTAATTAGTTAATATAACATCACATTGGAGTATAGTGGGCACTAATCTAATAAGACTAGTGTTCTTATAAAAAGGGAAAATTTAGACACAGACATCCACAAAGAGAGAGAACACCATGTGACCATGAAGACGGAGATTAGGGTGATGCACCTAAAGGCCAAGGAATACCAGTGGTCACCAGCAAACCACCAGAAGCCAGGAGAGAGGCATAGAACGGATTCTTTCTCACAGCTTTGAGAAGGAATCAACCTGGCTGAAACCTTATCGTGAACTTCTATCCTCCAGAAGTGTGAGACGACAAAATTCTGTTTTTTAAACCATCAGTTTACGGTACTGTGTCACAGTAGCCCTAATGAACTAACACCAGATGATTAATTAGAACATGAATTCTGGGAAACTTGTATTTGGCTTCAAGAGTTATTGCTATGAAATAAGTTACCACAATTAAGCAGCTTAAAAGAACACACATTTATTATCTGATAGTTTCTATAGGTCAAGAGTCCAGGCACAGTTTCTCACAAGGCTGCAATCAAGATATTAGCCAGGCTACATTCTTGTCTGAAGGCTTGGACTAGGGAAGAATCTACTTCTGAGCCCATTCAGGTTGTTGGCAGAATTCTTTTCCTTGTGGTTGCTTGATGGGTTTCCATTTTCCCCCCTAATTGTTGCCGGGGGATTAATCTCTGCTCCAGAGGCTGTCTGCTCTTCCTTACTTGGTACCTGTTTCACAGTCAGTTCAGCACATTGGCTGTTCCGTCTTTCAGGGTTCTCCTGCTCTAGTCTACTAAGTGTAAGCCTCCAGTGGAGCCTTATGTAATGTAAGGTAATGTTAGTGGCATCTCATCACCTTTGCCATATTTTATTGGTGAGATAAATTTACAGGTTTCATGCACACTCAAAGGGAGATTAACTACACAAGGATGTAACTCATTAGGAGTCCCTATAGGGTGGGCTAATAAAAAATGGTTTTTTTTTGTAACACAAAAGCACCATCAGCATTCACATGTGCACATGCTCAGGAACACACACACATGCACACACACACGCTCACACACACACACACGAAGTGGATCAGCTGTTCAATTAGAAAATCATCATAGCGTAACAAAGCCTGCAACTCCATCATAATCAAGTTCTAAAGACAGGGCTATAGAGTTATATTTACCTGAAGAAGATTAATCATTACAGACCAAGCCAAGATACTCTGGGATGTCCACTTCTTCTAAGACTCTTTAGTTTTTCAATATTTCCCAAGCTATGATTAAACATATTACCATCTTTTATACACATAAAAAAGATGTATTTAAACACCTCTGCTCTACACCTGAAATAGGAATGAAATGTCTATAATTATATGGGAAAAAATGTTTAAATTGTAAGAATCAAGAGAAGGAAAAATAAAACTGACCAGAATTATTGATGTATTTTTTATTAACTAGTTCTTTCAGAGATATATAACTAAATATAGTTAATAAAGGGCTAAAATTGTAATATTATAGATAAATTTTAAAAATTTTAATTAAACATAATTGGAAAAGTATTTTCCAAGTCCCGTATCTATTTATTCCAAAAAAGTTTACATATTGTGATTCAGTTATAATTTAGACATATACTGCAAGGTAAATTGCATTTCTGTTAATACTATGTTTTACTAGGTATGCAGTTAATAGATAAAAGGAAAAACATTTCAAAATTTAACTCAAACTTACATATTATGTGAGTTCACATTAATATCATGGAGTGTATTCTCTTGCATCTTTACATTTGGAAAGTTTTTTTTTGAAGTTATATATTGATAGATTAAGCAGACATTCTGCAGCATTAAAATTAAAACATACATACCATATAAAAGGGTCAGTCAGCAAGGGTTGCTTTCTAAATTTTAAGTCCCCAGATAGCCATCAGTCAGCCAGCAGAAAAATGCCTTTTGAAGCCATGGAATCTCCAGTTTATATCTCTGACATTATGTTGAGATTCAACAGATGGAAGCCCAGCAGCAGACATGCAAAGTGGATGCCAAATGAGGCACATATACGTAGCAGAGTGGTGTCCTACACAGGTGGTCATCTTCTACTTTCCAGAAACTTTAACAGGACTCACTCCAAACTTGACTATGCTGTAGCGATACTGACACATTCTTCAGTCATTGGTGAATGTCACTGGGCTCTTGGCTCCCTGCATAAGGAACTTTAGTATGCTCTCTGCTCTCTACATATGTCCAAGTTGGCAGTCAGTTGGCATGGTTGCTGAAGTGTCTCTATCTGTCAGAAATCTTCCTCACCTTGGGACACAGACAATATAATTATGTCAGCAAGAATGCTATCATTGGCTGAGAAAGGATGTCCAGGGAAAAAAAAATTGGAGATATTTTAGGAGCAATTTCGTAAATTATCTCTATTAGTTAAATCAAGGATGTATTAATCTTCTGTAATACAGGCAAAATCCAATTAAAATAGAAAAAAATTATGACAATTTTAGCCAAGACTTCCATAATCTTTCATAATTCATTATCACACCTTGAGCAATTGAGCCATGAGTAGAGATCAAGCTTACAGAGGACCAGAACAGCTTTTCTAACATAGCATTATGCAAGGTATTTTAAAAACCTAACTAATAGTCAATATTTTTAATAAATTAAAATTACATGAACAGATTACAAGAAACAGAATTATGCAAGTACTCTAAATCAAGCTTGTCTAACCTGTAGCCCCAGATGGCTTTGAATGTGGCCCAACATGAATGTGTAAACTTTCTTAAAACATATGAGATTATTTTTGTATTTTATTTTTTTGTATTGAAGCTCATCAGCTCTCATTAGTGTTAGTTTATTTTATTTGTAGCTGAAGACAATTCTTCTTCCAATGTGACTCAGAGAAGCCAAAAGATTGGACACCCCTACCTAATGCTCACTAATGAGTTTCCAAATACTTTCAGCATGATGTGCAAGTTTCTGCTCTCATATGCACATATGTGTACCCTTCCCATTTATTCTCATTACCCAGCTAATGGAAGACATCCAAATCATTTTTGCTTCAAATTTGTTAGATAACCTTGAAATAATGGGTTGAACTGGTTACATTTTAAATGAACTTCTCTACTATTTTTTGATTTCAGTAATGTTATTTTTAATTATTATATTCATTCGTTCATCTATTCATAACAACAACTATTTACTGACCTCATGACCTCCTGTTCAACACTTGAAGCAGTCCCTCCAACTGTGCTCCCTAACTAATTGCATGAATCACTACTCACTCAAGACAAAAATTTGAGAAACCTCCTTGACTTTTTCCTTTCACTCATGTCTCACATGCAATCAGTTCTTAGTTTTCTGTTTCCTAAATGTCACAGATCAGTCATCCTGTTTCCAAAGCCAACAGCAGTATTTTTTTTTGCAATGTATTCAAATAACCATGAATAGCACTGTTCAACCTAAATTTTGGGAAATATATCAATGTCATTCTCTTTTATGGTAGTAAGGACACATTTTTCACAGAAGGATAAATATTATCACTTTTAGTCATCCTTGGAAGAATAATTGTGAAACAGTATGAGTAGTGATTAGAGCAAATTTTGGAAGTAAATTTTTCCTTTTGCATAGGACTGGAGGTGGTGGACAATTGAGTCTCATTTTTAGATGCGGAAAAGTTGTTAAAATGCTACTTAAAAAACTAAACTTATTATTTCACTGACATGTGTATATCAGGAATGGAAACGTTAAACTTTTGCTTTTTGATAGGATAGAAATAGCAGAAGAGAGATTGTTAAGTCCCTATGCAGCCTAAATCCAGCACATTTCTGTTCTACCACAGGCCAAGGAAACTTACTTGAGTTCCAGTTTGATGGGTGAGTAAGCTGCCCAATGCCTTTTAAAAAACAATGAATAATAATATCTAGAAAATTCTAGGGCAAAATAAAGAAAGAGAAGACCTGAGGTAAAATTGGACTTCATATTTACCTAGGCAAGTACTGGCTACGATCCTGACATCAGTCATCATTGGTTAGGTCTGATGTATTTGCAATATAAATGAGTGACTACAAACGAGATCTGGTGGTAGATTCAATCCATGATCTTGAGTTTGGATCCTTCTGTGATCTTTAGCAAATAATTTACCTTCTCTATGTTTCAGGATCCTCACACAAAAAGAGACATAATAGTAATAACACCCATCTTGTAATGGTGTGGTGAGGTTTAAATGAGATAATACACATAAACATTTAGATCACCATTGGCCATGGAATAAGCGAGAAATAGATGGATGATGTATACTAACTCTGATTGCAATTCATACCATATAGCTGAAAGTGCAATTTATACTTCATTTCCACATTCTACCTGCCTCCAGGTTGCCCTCTCAAAACCCAGTCTCCACCATTGCTCACATAATTGCCAGAATGTTCCCTAAAACAGAATTAATTATGGCATTTCCCCAGCCTCACTTTTTTTGGGAACTCTTCATAGCTTTCAGATTAGATCAAAACTTCTCAAGTTGAAATGTTAGTAGGGCAACCATGATTTATTCTGGAAGCTTAAGAGTAAGAATTTGCACTATTACTTTGGGCATCAGGCATAACTCTGGCCTATCCCAGGCAAACAGGGACATGAATACAAAGTTCTTCTGTGGTCTGTTCTCCAGCCTCACCAGTCAGTTTCCTGGTCCTCTGCTGCAGCTACACAGAGCCAACAAGTGTCCCTGAACTATCATGTTTTTCTGTGCCTTTGTACATATCACCCCCTTTGCCTGATAGCCATTACAACCCTCACTCTCTGCTCCTCATTCATTCACAAAATTGTATGTGTTCTTTTAAGCCATTGCCAAGTCTTAGAAATCTCCCTGGATTCATGAAATCTGAATCATTTATGTGTCTATGTGTAATGCAATCTTGGCATTCTTTATCACTGTAGAAATAAAATGATAATAGTTGCCAGACATATAGTATCTTCAATGCCAATTACCCTGGTGGTATCAGGATGATTTTTTGATTTGTGTTTTCTCTAAACAACTCTGCCAAGCATACTTATATTTTTTGAATATTTAAAATTCAAAAGTAAGTGATGGAGACAATGTTCAAGTTCAGATAGATCCGTATCTAAGCACATCTTTTCACCAAATTGACATCTCATCAAAACAGTTATTACAAAGAATTGTAATAAGCTATTTATTATCTCTCTGCCTACATTATAGATTTCTTGAAGGTTAATATTATTCCTAATTCATTTTTGCTTTTAAATTTTCTGTACCTTAGTCCAGTGTTTAGCACATGATAAGAGTACTATAAGTGTTTGATGGATGAATACATCACTAAGGCTTGACCAGTTCAATGACTGTGAAAAATAGCAGTTTCTTTCAGTTCAAAGGCATGCTTCCTGAGTTTTCTACCTTTGGACACATTTCTCCACCCTGAGTGGGGTTCTGGTTCTTATAGCTCAGTTTACTACCTGATAAGGTCCTGGAATCCTGAAACTAGCACTGGGTTAAAGCATTTGCAAAAAAATATCAAGGTAATCTTACACAGATGGGAAGGTACAATAGCAGTACTTCATAGGAGGATAGTGGATCAGGAAGACAAAACATTTACTATATGATGCATCAAGAATTTTAAATAATGACTGCCTCCATTATTTTGTTTTAGAATTAACCAGAAATATGATTTTTCAACAACTTGCTAGAGAATTAACAAAATGAAAGTTTCAATAAGGATAGGAAGAGAAAGAATGAGAGGTAATTTTGGAGCATAAGGGTACTGTGGAGGAGGCCAGGTCTTAATGGGATTTTGAAGCAGGGGACTTTGGATAGCTAGATGACAATATGGCAAGAGTGACAGGATGGTGGCTCAGGGATTCTGGTGATTTGGGGAAGGGAGGATCAGCTCAGGAAAGAAGGGCAGTGGCATAGAAAAGAGTTTAGTCCTGTGAAAACCCGAAGGCAAAGCCAATCTATCGTTGACTCTTAAATTCCTGTCGACTGCAGGCTGACTGCTGCAGACACAGATGGAATATCTCATAAACACGAGTCCTTGTATTATAGAAAGAAAAAGTGTCTGAGCATACTTTATGACACGAGCAGCTGAGCATGCAAACCTTTGGAAGGATCTGTGCAAATTAGTGACCTTTAATGCTGTGAATCTAAAATGTTAAACTCTTGCTATGCTATCTCAACACAATACAGAAATCCTCCCAGTTTTTATTTCTACTTTGGTTTTACTTGAATTACAGTGGGTGTGATTATGCAATATTTATAACACAAAGAGAAACTTAGAATATCAGAGCTAGAAGAGGACTTATGAATCCCCTAATTCAACGACCTCATTTTATAAATGAGAACATGGAAGGAAAGAGACATTATATGATTTCCCTGAAGTTACTCAGCTAAATCGTAGCAAGCTAAGCTGGTTCAGGGTTCTGTTTTCTAGATTGAAGTTTCAGTTTTCTTTTTTCAGTAGTGCATAGTTTCAGTGACAATTATGTTATCAACTACTGCTCTCCGTACATTGATAAATGTCTGACAAACACTGATTACATATATATATATAAATATATATATATACACACACACACACACACACACACACACATATGTATGCATATACATATACATATATATACACACACATATATATATGCATATACATATACATATACATATATATATTTTTAGAGACAGACTCTCCCTATGTTGCTGGACTCAAACTCCTGGGTTCAAGCTATCCTTCTGCCTCAGCCTCTCAAGTAGCTGGGATTACAGGAAAGTGCCACTATGCCCGGTTCATTCATATATATTTGAATATTTGAGAGCTACATATAGTTAGGGAAATCAGGATCTTTCTGATGAGAAGGGGTAGATGCTGCTAAAGTTTATGTATAGGATTGAAATATGAAGTATTGCTAAATTTATTACTAGTAGAGAGAAGAATGGAGGACAATAGCAACTTATATGAAAATGTACTTCAGGTAAGAGGAATTGCTTAATGACACAATTGTCTCTTATATTACACTCCTTTTTATAAAATTCTTCTTTCTCAAAATGTGATCTATAGGGCAGCACTGTTGGCATCACTTAGAAGCTTTTTCAAAATATAATTTTCAGTCTCACCCCTGACCTACTGGACAAGAATTTGCATTTCAAACAATCCCAAGAGATTTATATGCACATCATATTTTTGAGAAGCACTCTTCTAGAGCACTGATTTATTTTTTTCATCTTTTTCTCACCTTGAAAAAAAACCCTAGAAACCGATTTCCTTTTTTAAAACACCAATGTCTGTATGAAAACTTAGATCAGGCTTTTATGAAGCTACAAGTAGAAGAGAGGTAAGGTTAGGGTAAGAGACCTTCATGTTTTCTTCCAAAAATAAAAAAAGTTGAAGCAAACACAAACTGGAATTGGATCAGGATTTTGGTCTTTCTTTGTTATTTTGGACACAATACCAAAATACTTTCTTTATTTGTTACAGGTTGAGAGTAATTATTCCTCAGGGCCAGAACTGGGGTGAGGCCAGTGGGATGCCTCATGGCTCTGAGAGTGGGTGCCTTCTGAATTATGCCTCCTCCTCGTTCCAGCCTGTTATTCCTACACCACAGCCTTTGTGTGGGAAGTGCATGAGGAATGTATTGGAAGGTGCCATTTGTTCTTCATTTATTCAGCAACCACTCATTACACATCTTTTAAAGCAAAATAAATGAGACGTAGTCCAACAGTGAGAACATCACAGTTTGGATAGCTCAGAGGTGGCCTTCAACAAATTAGTGCTGCACTAGGATCCTGAAACTAGAATTCTCTTCTCACCTTTGCCATTATTGGCTATGTGTTCTCAAGTAAATCTCTTGGTCTTCCTGTGTCTCTATTTCCTTATGTTTTAACTGAAGGCACTATGCAGGATAACCTTCAAAATACTTTGCATCTTTAGAAGCTTGTATTATTCTTAACTATGCTGGAAATGCTGAAGAAGCATGGGATTTTGGAGTAGCCAGATCTAAGATAAAATCTTCAAATCACCACTGAGTAAGCTTGGGAAAATTATGTAGCCTATCCATAGCTCATTTCCCATGTGAAAATAGAATAATATCGCCAGCCTTGCAGGCTTCCCTGTGACCGTCAAATAAGATCAAACGTGTAGCTGGCATCGTATCTATAGGAGGTGTCAATAAACGGGAGCTATTATCAAGACATTCTTACAGGCTGAGGAAAGTCTCATTTCCTACGAGAGGCATGGCAAATGGAAGGCTCAAGTTACTGTTTGCATTCTTCACCCGTGAAGGTGTCCACGAATTGAAATTAGCACTGTGTGTGAGCCTCATGGGATTCGAGTGTTGCTAAGGCAACCACAAATTTCCAAATCAGGGTAAATAGTTTCACAGAATGTACAGTTTCCTTTAACAGATTGGATTCCAGTGAAGGGCATACCTTTCCTTCCCCTGCTGCTCTGCACTCTAGTTAGGGTTGTGCACCTGCAGCTCTGTGTGCCAGGGGCGACTTTCATCTTCTGCCAACCACACTCTGAAGGTAACAGTCAGTAACAGAGATCCCTGAGGTCTGTCAGATTTACCCAGTCTTTACCTTTTGTACTTTGTCAAGTTGGAGTCACTTTCTTGACTCACACAGTAGGGCATGGAAACAGCCCCTTGGCACATCCGTGTAAAAGACTTCTAAGCAAAGAGGCCATGTGGTTCACAGTCATGTCATTCTGCCTTCCTTTCCCCACCTCGCAACAATCCTTGTTTCCCCTACTCACTCACAGGAATTCCTGCAGAGTGAACCTATTATTAAGCCAGCATTGCCTCTCCTGCTACATTCTTGTGTTAAATTAGTCCTCTTCATTGTTGCAAATAATAGGCAACCACTTATATATCAATGAAAATTCACTGCACTGCTGTGGGATTATTTCAGCTCTTGATAAACTACACATTCCTGCCATTGTTTATAGGGAGCGATTTTAAGTCTCTCCCTTGCTTCCTTTTAAATCTTTTCTTGTGGGAGGTATGGCCAGTCTTCCTCATGTACTTAGCATATTTTCTCATTGAACCCCTCTCAACAATGAGTACTGTAATAGTGGCATCTTTTTGCGATAATTCCTAGTGCTGGTTCCTGCTTTTGAGTATGCCAGGAGCAAAGCATGAATACAATACTAAAAACGCGTGGAAGCATGCTAATTACCTTCTTTGGAATATTTATGATTTTTTTTCTTTTCTGATCAAGTCTTGAAATCAGAAATAGCTTTACTAGCTTTTTCACAGCTACATTAGGAAAAAAGCTGCGTCATTCACTTTCACTGAGGTCCCGCCTTGTGCCAGGCACAACGTTAGGCCTCTTGTGCATGCTCTTTCCCCTAGAATTTAACATAACTCTGCAAAGTAGGTACTGTTATGTTCATTTTACTGATGTGGAAACTGATTGGAACTTTAAAAGATTTAACATTAAAAAAAAAAACGTAGTCTGGAAAACCTGTGTATCTCTGTGGTGCACCAAAATTACTAATATCATTCACTAATCCAAACCTTTTTCCCCATGCTATAAAAGGGCAAATATATAAAAGAGAGCATATACAAGGTATATATTTACTGTAAAGAGTAATAGTAAAATGGACAATTAGGTACTCACTGCTCACATAAGGAAAAGAATTTACCTACCTACTGTGCTTTTCCTGGGCCTACTGGCACTCAGATCCCTTGCTCTCTATCACAAGAGGGATGGCTCTTGCAGGTTACATTATCCCAGTTCGCTTGTGCCTGTGCTAGGCCAGTGTGATTCATGGCAGGAGACTGGAAGGCAAGGAGGAAGTGAGAAACCATGCTGTCTCCTTTCCCTACCCCATCTTGAGCAGCTTCCCTGACACTGGCTGTGTGTTCCCCAAAGCTCCAGACAGGCCCACGTAGTTCCAGTCCGGACTCTGTTAATATGACCTCCTCCCTTTTTCTCTTTGACCCAGAGATGATAGTGAATTTCTGCTCTTGCTAATTGTTGCATTATCTTACTTTCCTATTCGATTACTTAGCTCTTCTATTACCTAAGTCAGTAATTCCTGATTAAATTGTCTGTGATGCAGCCAGGTGCAGTGGCTCAGGCCTGTAATTCTAGCACTTTGGGATGCCAACGCAGGGGAGATTGCCCAGGAGTTCCAGACCAATCTTGGCAACACAGTGAAACCCATCTCTGCTAAAATACAAAAAATTAGCCAGGCGTGGCAGCATGGGCCTATAGTCCCAGCTACTCAGGAGGCTGAGGCATGAGAATTGCTTGAACCCAGGAGGCAGAGGTTGCAGTGAGCTGAGATCGCACAATTGCACTTCAGTCTGGGCGACAGAGTGAGACTCCATCTCAAAAAAATAAATACATAAATAAAAGAAAGAAAAATAAAGTCTGTGGTGCAAATACTTGAAAGTTGCCTCTTTTTTCATGTTTAGGTTCTAATGAGCCTTAGAAGCCCTTGTGTGCTCCTCCTTGATTAAACCTCTTACTCAACCCCAGAAGCAACCATTTTTAATCTTAGCATTCTCGTGAGTTTTTAATTGGTTTTTACTATATATATATATATATATATATATATATATCCTTAAACACTGTATTTACTGTTACCAGTTTTGTATTTTATATAAACTGAATCACACACTATTTTCTCTTCTGGGGCTTGCTCTTTTTTTGCAACAATATGTTTTTGAAATTCCTGCATATTGACATAGGCAGTGGTTCATTCATTTTCACTGCTAGGTAGTATTCCACTATGTAAAATATCACTATGTATCCATTCTACTGTTGATGGACTTTTGTCTGTTTCCAGTTTTCACTCTTACGAATATGCCACCATGAACACTTCAGTATGTGTCTCCTGGTACATATGCACAGAGTTTCTCCTGGACATAGGCCTATAAATAGAGCTTCAGGGTTGTAGACCTCATAGACGTTCAGGTTTACATGAAAATATCAAATTCTTTTCCAAAGCACTCATAGCAATTTACAATACTAACAGAAGTAAACCAGTGTTCCATTTATCCCAAATTTTAGCCTGTACTTGGTTTTATTGAGCACTAAAGATTTATATGAAGACAAAATCCACAAAATATATCTAAATAATCTATAAGTACTGTTGTGTTGATACTATTTGTGTATTATGCAAGCAAATATAAACACTTCCACAGTTTCCATGTGTAAAGCTCCTGCTTTTTTACAGATAAGACTCCCATAGCTCATTATAGTCAATCTTTTTATTTTATGGAGGGTAAGTGATTTGTTAAATGTGGCTGGTTGTAGTATAAGAGCCTGAAAAATATGTAGCTCTTTGTAGCTAATGTTTGAATGAGGCTTCAAGATGAAGAGAAAGAAAGAAGAGAGAGCAAATCATTCCAGAATGAGATTCTAGACCACTTACTCCTAACTTGCTGAGGAGATGCCCCAAACAGGTCTTACAATTTTTAGCCCAATGCCTACTTGAGCAAATAAAGTATTGAGATTGAAGGGACTAAGAAAAATATTTCTATGAAGAAATTCATTGCATTCTTGTAGTGTCCTCACCACCCATGGAAGAAGGCATAACGTGATTTTCTCTCACCTCCTGCCGAATCTGAGGCTTGTTAAAGGAAGACTTTAAGAGCTTGACTTGGGTTGACTGCTTATTTAGGCACATAAGATGGTGTCAGGTTCATTTTTAGAAAATCTTAAAGGCAAAGGCTGAGACTGGGCAGTTGCACTGATGGGATAGTGAAGAGAGAAGACTTCCATGAAAGCCACTTGTACTCAAGTGTTTGTCAAGCCAAAGGATCTACAGACTGCAATGTGCTTGAGAGATAGCTTTGTGCTAGAATGTTTGGATGGAAGGAATATGGGACCCAGAGAGAGAGTCTGAGCAGCGTGGATTGCCAGAGGTTGAAGAGTGAGTTGTAAGCAACATCACAGAGGAGAGACATCACTGTATCAGCTGAGCTACATTTGGATGTTGCTGGGTGTGTGGATAAGACGTGGGGATGGTATCTTCCAAATATGTGCAAAGGAAGTCCACAAGAGAAAGATTCACTTTTGAATGCACAAGTTTAGACCGCACCAACCCCAGATCACTGAAGTACCAGTAACCCTGTAAAGTAAACCTTTCCTGCTCTCCACCTGTTTTTCTCACTCCCTCTTCCCAGTCCCTACAGGACTTGAGTTATGAATGACAGGAAGAAGAAAAGAAGCATATGGTGGGGAAATAGAGAAAAAGCCTCATTCACCACAAGGTCCAGCATTAAAAATGCCAAAGCTGAGTGAAAGAACAACTGAAAATTCACAGTAACTTCTGAGTTTTGCTATTACCTGTACTGGACAACTTAATTACCTGAGTGAAAATGTTTTGTGAATAAGAGTGACAGGAGAACATTTGAATGATGAGAGAAATCATAGGAAAAAAAGGCAGTTTGAATATAAACCGTTGCCTCTTCACTATCTGAAATGCCTACTAAAAGTTCTATACATAAATATTTTTAAAGATGTAAACGCTTTGGGACAAAGACAATAGGAGAGGAGGCAATAGGAGATCCTGCAGCCAGTTTCCAACCTTGTAAACCAGCAGGGCTACTGGTAACTGACAAAGCAGAGCCAAGAAGGCTCAATCCTACAGAGTGGGAAGGCCAAGAATCTATTTAATTTAATTACAGACTTACTAAAAGGCTCAGAAGTTGGCACATACTAGACACCTGTAGTGGAGGTGAAGGTGGGTAAAGCAGGATTATTAAATATCTGTTTAAATACCATCAGGCTGCAAAGGTAACCTCCAGATTGTTCTAGCCCTACATAGCCCTTCTATATATCCCTCTATATTTCCAAATAATACACATATTCTCCTTCCTCACTTTTCACTTTCAGATATTATCTTCTAGGTCCCAGCTATTTACTTCCTCACACATTTTTCTATCCATGCTAGTTTTACTGTCATTTTGGCTGTTTAATTTATGTTATTTACATCATTATGACTGTGTAAATGCCACTTACTACTGACCCATTTAGGATAGTTAACTATTTTTCTTAAAAATGTCTTTGTTTTCCATGGTATGAATACTTTTTTCTTTTTAAAATATTGATTAATTATATATATACACACACACACATACATGCACTCAGTAGAATAAAATGATGAGACATGCGATGTTCTGTGGGATAAGAACACCCACATTTGCAAGATAAAGGAAAAACTTTCAGAAAAAACTGAATCTGAGTATCAGCAAAAGTGTCCAGAATTAGAGTCACCAGGCAAGTTATATTGATTGGGGGGTTTGGTGTCACTTCCGTTCAATTGATTTAATATATTATATTCTGTATAAGGCACTTAGAACACAAGCATACTCATTTTTATATATGATTCATGCCTTGCCTGTAACATTATAGTGTTGACAGAGAGACAAATAACCAAAAGTTATATCACAATGTATCTGAAGAACTGTTGTGGGGGTGATGATAAATTAGGGAAAGCTTCTCAGGGTTGTGAGTCTTGTTAATTCTTATGAAATGGGTAGCAATTAATTAAATGGAGATTGAGGAGAGTCGAGTTTCAAACAAAGAGTAAATATTTACAGAGTTGTTTAGTATAATATGTTAGAGAAAATATTGTTTAGTGTTGTCAAGGATGAATAGAGGGAGGGCAAATCTGGAGGCAGTTAGATCAGTTTGGAGCTATCACAATAGTCTAAGCAGGGAAGGATGAGAGGAGAAACTAATACTCTGTCTTGGAGGAGGAAGAAAACAAGAAACTGATTGGAAATTGTATTAGCCTGTTCTCACGCTGCTAATAAGACATACCTGAGACTAGGTAATTTATAGACGAAAGATGTTTAATGGACTTACAGTTTCATATGGCTGGGGATGCCTCAAAATCATGGTGGAAGGCAAAGAAGGAGCAAAGTCACGTCTTATATGGCAGTAGGCAAGAGACAGTGTGCAGAGAAACTCCCATTTATAAAATCATCAGATCTGGTGAGACTTATTCACTACCATGAGAACAGTATGGGGGAAACCACTCCCATAATGCAATTTTCTCCACCTGCCCCCACCCTTGACACATGGGGATTATAACAATTCAAGCTGAGATTTGAGATTTGAGTGGGGACACAGCCTGACCATATCAGAGATATAGTATAAAATTTGAATGAATAGGAGGGTGTTATTACCTGCACATTGGGGATACAGAGGACTTTGTTAATTAGATGTTTTTGTTTGGGCCTACTGGATGAACAATCACATTTTTCACTGAGATATTCACACAAAAAGCTGATAGGTTTGGGCAGAAGGTGATGAGTTTTAGATCTATTCAGTGTATATCATCTGTGGGACATATGTATGAAGAGAATGATGAAGTAGGGTAACATTTTGAGAGGTAAACAATGTTTTAATATTTTCTTCTGGAATCAGTAGATCTCCTAGTCCAAGCAGCCAGGATATTTCATTCTCACTGCCACAAGAGAAGAAATGACCAATACAGAGAAGATAAAAGAGTTAATTCTTAAGTTTGTTTCCATAAGCTTAAGCCTGGACATAGAGTAAGATTTTTTTTTAGAAATGCATCATGAAAAAAGAGAAAATATTCATTTTCTTTAACTCTCTTCTCCTCCTTAGACTAGAGAAAAATTTTATGGGCTTCAGAGAAGAAAAAAAGGGACCTCTCTCATTTAATTTGAGAGTCTAGAGATTTGGCAAATTATGATGTTCATGTACAACAAGTAAAGGCAAGAGCAGGAACAATTCATCTTTTGCTATGTCTAGGTAGACTGGACAGAGAGGACTTCACAGATTTTCCCACATCCATCAGTGGTTAGGGGTCAAAAGAGGATTTTCCATATGCCTTAGGATGTCTCCTACATGGATGAAAGCGGGCTGAACTTAATGCAGTCAGCAAGGAGAAAGTTGCAGCACTGTTTTCTTGTGGACTGATGTCCCTACCAACCAGGACCAAGGACATCTCAGCAAGTGATAGAATGAGTATGTAAACAGATTGCTCTTCAACTCTCCCATGATTCCAGAATTTAAAAGCAAGTCTGGGGATAAGGAAGATTGTTCCTTCGACCTACTAAAATTGAGCTTTCCTTATCAGGCAAATGGGTTTTTAAAATAGAAATAAATTTCAATTATTGAAAAGTAAAAAAAAAAAAAAACCTTATTTTTTGGGCATGTGATTTTGTGGCCTGGGATTCATACTTGCCGTATACAATGGGTGTTTGAATATGCTCTTCTGAGCTGCAAATGATTAAGCTCATCTGGAGGTATTGACGTGGAAGTCAACAATATACCTGTGGTGGTAGAAAGTTTAGCAAGACTCAGATTACCTTGGTAACATGTGCAGCAAGAGAGAAAGAAGTTGAGGGTGAAATGTCTAAAGAACACCAAAATTCAAAAAAGTGGAAGAAGAGGATTCCTTAAAGAATATCAAGGAAGCGTTTATTTTTTAAGAAGACTTCTGTCTGAAGGTCTTACGTTGTTGCCTTTGTCAATTTCAATTGAAAAGAGCTGGCACCTATGTTCTAGGTATTATGAGAAATATTATATATTGCTAAAATAAAATGTCTTTCCTGCCTTCTTTCATTCACACAATTAAGCTAAATGACTTCTGAAATTACTTCTTTAATATTAACTTCAACTCAGGCAGCAAAGAAAATTTGAGCATTGCTATATAGAAAAAGTTTCATAAACTTTATTTTAAAAAAATCAGTGTTTATCTCCCTCGAACAAGAACGCCAAACACAGTCTTCAAATTACATGCATTAGATTATGGGAAAGCTATGATTCCTCATAAACATCTGTATTAGAGAGTACCCTGAAAATTCAGAGGTCTAATAGCTTGGTAATTCTTGAGTCTTTATTAGAGTTTCCATTGCCTTCAAGTAAACCCATAGTAATGAATTTCCTCTGGCATGCATGCAGTATGCTTGAGGACTTTAGAGATGAAGTCTCTCACATAGGATGAAGCTGAAGAGGCTGCCGATGCTTTACGCGTCAGCCTTGGTAAAAACTGATGTTCATGTGTTTCTGTCAGTTGTCATCTGGGATGGATTTCAGTTGCCATTGTGAATATAAAAAGCTCACTATCCCATTACTAATTCCCATGAGTTATTTAGTCCTGTCTTTCTTTTTCTAAAGGTTAAACTCTTATCTTTCTGCTAAAAAGTTAGATAATTAACATTCTCACTTACAATGCTTCCATAACATCTGTAGATTAATGCACCATTAATCAAGTTCCTCTGCAGGCATGATTGACTTTTGCAAAGCAACTTGGGGAATAAATCCTTTCTCTTTAGTAATAACTTTGTTGTTATTATGGTTTTAAAAAAATCTCTTTCTGAGAAACTCAATTTAGAGTTACAGTCTCTAGCTACTTAAAATGGTTATCATAAAACCATGTAACAGAAATAAGAGCAAATGACGTATTTTAAAACCTTTAAGAGTGCTGACATCTCTTTGCATTCAAAAACTTTAGAATTTGTGATTTCCAAAGCATTGCATATTTATAAAATCATTTGTATTGACATTTAAATTCTCCATTTTCAAATGACAGAAGCTAAAATTAAGGACATACACTTTATCAGCATTTTAACTTGAATTTACAATAGACTTGTATGGAAAAAATATATCAAAACTCAGATTTTTAACATTCTAGAATTTCTGTGCCTGAATTATTTGTCAAAAACACCTGCACAAGGCAAGTGCTGGACATTTATAGAAAATATGTCCTAGAAATGATTTGCTCATGAAAAAAATCTATTTTATATCTGTGATGTTTCCTTGACATTTTCTTTCTGCTATACATTTCTCTTAATGCCTCCTTGATCTGTCTGACGAGATAAATTGTGAGAATTTTTTGGAAGCTTTAGAGATCTATTAAACATAGAAATAAAAACTTTTCTATCATAAGACCCCTTTTTCAATTTTCTTTCTCTTGCTACTTTTTTTCTTTTTACTTCCCCTATGTAGGAAGTAGAAAATATTTTTTGAAGACAATAAACGAATATAAGAGTTTCTTTGGTTGTTGGATAACAGAAAACAAAAATGAATTAAGTCAGTAAAACTCATTGTAAATGTTTTATTTTGTACCCAAAATAATAAATGTCTTGGCCCAAATGACTCTTCCTCTAAATTTTAAATGTAATCAAGATTTTTGCAGAAAACAGATTATCGACCTTGACACAGGTAGCCATAGTTAGGTAGAAACAGGGTTATGCAGATAGGAGTAACAGTGAAAAGAAAACAAGGTGGTATCAGTAGATCATGATTAGTTGTACTGATAACCGTATAGAGTCTAGGTATGTTCTAAAAGTTTTCCATGTAATCAAGATCTTTGTATAAGACTCAGTCTCAAGAAGATGAGATATGCTTGTATTACATATACCAGTCAGTCACGAGTAACTTCTGTTTATTAAGAAATTTGCTTGTGAGAATCATTACATTTAGTGTTCAATTAAAGCTTGATCTCTAACCATTCTGGATTATTCACAATTACCTATACATTTTAGAATCTTTAAAAATTGGCTTATATTAACCGCTACTTCTTTCTACTTGGTGAGCCTCTACTCATTCTTTAAGGGGCAATGAAATATTTTCTTTTTGAAGGTTTTGGAACGCCTTTATTCAGAAACAGTTTCCTCACTATGCATATTAGTCCATTTTCATGCTGCTGATAAAGACATACTCCAGGCTGGGCAATTTAAAACAAAAGAGGTTTATAAGACTTAGAGTTCCACACGGCTGGGGAGGCCTCACAATCACAATGGAAGGCAAAGAGGAGCAAGTCACATCTTATGGATGGAAGCAGGCAAAGAAAGAGCTTGTGCAGGGAGTCCCCTGCTTTTAAAACCATCAGATCTCATGAGACTTACTATCATGAGAACAGAATGAGAAAGATCTGCCTTCGTGATTCAATGATCACTCACCATTCTCCTCCCATAACGTGCAAATTATGGGAGCTACAACATGAGATTTAGGTGGGGACACAGAGCCAAACCATCTCAGTATGATTCTAAATTACTTGGGCACATAATCAGTTTGCATCTTACCTTTTTGCATAGGTCTTTTGTTTCTCAATGTTAAATGTGTTCTTGACAAGGAAAAGGGCCTTATCTCAGCTGTCATATACACAGCAATGACCTCAATGCAGACACAAGTAGTCATAGTTCAAAAAGATATGTAGAAGTAAAGAAATTTATATTAGAGTTAGAAATGAGAAGGGGCATAGTCAATATCTTAAGCGCAGGAAATGCTTCTTTCTTCAGCTATATACAGCCTTTGTGATTTATTATTACTTTCCATTGGGAACTAAATTAAGAGTAAAAAGAGCTAAGAACTGAGGTTTAAGTTATAGATTGATGAAACTGTAAAATTTAACATTTGAGGAATAAGTCTTGTGACAAATATTTTGGAATCTTGCACTTAAATAAACTATTATTTAGGAAAAAATGGGGATAGACTAAGCATTTGGAAAATGAGAATATATTTCTAAACTGATCTTACTTGACCTTTAGCAAATAAGCAGGCACATTGATTTCAGAGTAAATGTTAGGATATGAATTATCAATTTTTACATAGAACTAATGATCAAGTAACCTTAAAAGTATATTGTACAAAGAATTCATTACATATAGACACAAATTAATTCTACTTGCATATTTGTTCTCACACCTTTGAATTTTAAATGTATGCATTCCTTTTACTCTTAGGTATTCTGATAACAAAGTTGATCAAGGTGATGGAAATTGTTCAATGATGCTTCTAATTTGAGCACATGCAACTTTTCTCTCTGTCTCTCAATAATCCTTGTTTAGACAAAGATACTTTTTTGGGGGGTAGATGTATTTTTTTCACTACTTAACATATATGACTGACACACAGTAGGAACTTGATAAATATTTGTGGGCAGATGTATATTTCTATTCCACCAAGGTAGGTCATGCATAAAAACAGAAGACATGGTTCTTATTTTGTTGTGATACCTGCACAACTAGAAAACCTCTGATACATATGCTTTAATCAGTTTCAGTAAATATTCTTTCTGATAAAATTTGAACTATCTTCATTCTGTTTTCAATCTAGCATTTAATAAAGACAAATAATTACAAGACCCTGTAAGTAAACCAGTGCTGGTCTCTGTCCCTTAAGTCCAGAGACCAAATGGACATTATCATTGTCCACTCTGTTTCCTCTAATAGGTCAGTTTGCACCTGGATTGTAATATAATAAAACATGTTTTCTAGAAGATGTAATAATAAATATTGTCAGCAAGAGAGAAACCAAGTGTTTATTGAGCTGTTTGCAGAGTTTCTATTGCAAAAAGAATGCTTAGCTGTAACAGCAATGTGCAAAATTTATGGGCATCCAATAATTTAACATTTTAGAGTTGAACTTTTTAAGAGTTTAAAGAGTCATCATTTCCAGGACCTTACATTTTTAAACAAGGAAATAAAATGTTGCGTGTTTGAGTGAGCAAGGACTCTTAGGTGGTTAGTCTCCAGAAGAGAATTCATAACTTCTGGATCCCATTTATCACCCATTTCCATTTCAGGGCACCCCTACTGTGAGACTATCCCATGATTTGATGAAATCCATATTCTCACAAACTGTTAAGCTAATTTGGCCACTAATGTAATGGAGAAAGAAATGCCTTAATGTAAGTAACAATAATCCAAGCAAACTGGGGCAAGAAGCCATGTTTTTCTTAATTGATAGAAAACCACAGCCTCTGTATAATGCATATATTGTGAAACATTCGATAATGTGGAAATTTTCAGAACTTCAGTGTGGATGATTCCATATTTCACAAGCTCTTGGCATTATGATAGGTCATATCTTTCTTGAGGGTATGAATTTTAGTTATCCCGATTTCTCTGCCTTTTCTATAGAATTTTTGTCCATTTTTTTGTTGTTGTTTTTTCAAATCAAATGGGAATCCCTGTTTATGAAGGCTATTTTGTGCCACCACCAACAAAATAGAAGACTCTATGTTTGGGAGGCTAGTGTGCAATGTTATTATTGGATGTCGTGAATAATTTTTGAAGCACTCCAACATTTGAAAAGCAGTATGTGAATCAATAAATAATTAGAATAATGATTATGATGACACAGGAAATCCTTTGGGGAAAGTATTTCAAACTGAATCATTGAATTTCAAGGTATCAACCAGAAAAGCGACAATAGAACATATACAAATTAACATCTTGGTCAGGTGGAAAAGTTAAAAAAATCCTTTAATAGAACTGAGTGTAGCTATTGATTTCTTAGGAGATAGGATTGCTAAAGGCTGAATTGCTTCTATGATTAAATCACAAGCTTCAGCTCTGGCATCAGTGTTTCCTTCAGTCAAAATCACAGAGGATATCTGCAGATCCCTAGAGCTGTTTCTCTGAGTAAACTAGGAAAACATAAATATTTCCCTGAGGGGTTTTGATCCAGTGCTAGATTAGCTGCCTGAAGTTGATCATTTCAGTTTTTCTTGGAGAGATCTATAGAAGCTAGTTACCCACTTGACTTGCCCTTTTGTATCTGAGAATTAAAACTGATAACCGTTGAAACCTCTGCATTCATTTAGTGCACTGCAGGGCAAGATGGAAATGCGCAGGTTCCTAATGTATCAGCTTTTTACGCTTCCACCTTCTGGGTTAGATAGTATTGCTTTTGGTGTTTGAAGATATTATATTCTAGAAAGGGAATGTCTGTATTTAGAGTTCAGAGTTCATTACCAAGCACCTTTTAAATCTTGTGAGTCAAACCGCTATTAAAAAAATAATTTTATGTAACAAACTGTACATATATCTAATCCTCCAAACCCAAAATGCAGCTTGTAATAATGAAATGATTAAACTTAGTGGGGAGACAGAACAGCAGCTAAGGTTGTTAATCAAATACATTTACTGGGCAATCTCAACTGGTGGTATACAAACCCTGAGATAGTATTATTTTCCTCCAATCATTGCCTTCAACCATGCTTCGTTGATTGTTCTTTTCCTGATCCTTAATGACATCCTGGGAGATCCCATAGCTTTCCCATCACTTTCAGTTATTAAAAAGTGCAGTCTAGTCTTGTCCAATTTAAAACTTCAATTTCATCACCTTTTCTCCTCCCAGTGCTGACCAAGGAGCATTGCATTTTCACTACTTTGCTCCTTAGTGGATCAGACCACTCCATTGCTAAAGGTGGGAGGAGGCATTGCAGAAACAGGCAATACTTTTAATCTTGCTGGTGCTTTTCACTGCTGTGGATACTGATGTACGTAACAATGGCCAGCTATGGATGGCCTCTGTCTGGCAGGTATCAAAGCTGCTTTTCCAGAACACAAGTGAAATTCTTTGGGGGCCATAAAGTCTTTCTTTCCATCTCACAATCCCAGAGGCAGGAGATTCACTGGCTCTATTTCCTGTAACCTCCTTTCCTGCCGTTCCTCCTCCTCTATCCCCAAGGCTCCAGCCCTATTTTTGTAACCTCTCTTCTCCCTGTGGCCATCCCTCCTTGAGAAGGGACCAGTAAGATGACTAAAATCTGGGTACTCTCTATAATATCTGCTTGACTTATTAAAACGTGCCATATTCTCACCACATTAAACTGTGGAAATTCAGGCTGCTCCATTGTTCTTGTCTCTTTACTCTGTCTTTTCTTGGTAATTCTCTTTTCTGCCTGCTAAAATCGGCCCTAGAAGAAGATTAGTGGGTTTGTGGCATGAACCAACTTTCACCCAGAAAACAAGATGCCAGTCTTTCCTTCTGGAAAGAATTGTCCCCACATGCCTATTAAGTTAGGATGATCATATATTTCAATGTCCGAACCAGGTCACTTTTGAGAATAAAATATGGCTATAGGTATAAACCTGTTTATTTTGGAGGAGAGGATTGGTTGGTAGGAATGGCTGATGTGTGTAGCAAAGTGGGTTTGGGCACAATCAAGGTGTTGCCCGATTACATCTGCTTTAGTTTAGAATATTAGGTGTTTGATGACCCTTTGTTCTTAGATTTCAACTTTTCATATCATTTTTTAAGAGGAAAAAAACATATTCAACATCAACTTAAATATAGAGATTTAATTGTACAAAATCAGATGTTTTGGGAGTCATGATTTACTACAAATTTAATGTAACCCAATTATTTTCAAGTAGCCACATGGTAAGAAATGTGGTTTACAGGACAAGGACCCTGACACTCCAAGACTATTGTCTTCTCAATAAATTTCATTCTATGAATATATATTTTGTCTCCCATCTTATTCATTATTTCCTCTCATTATTTTCCCTCTACTGGCTTGTTCTCCTCAAGTTATGTAAACACCATAAAACACATTATATCTTACTTTACTGAAAAGATGATTCCACTTTTTGTGTCACTACTGCACTATTTCTCTGTTCCTTTTCATTTCAGAACCTCTCAAAACAATTGTCTGTGCACATTGTCAAACTCACCCTTCATTTTCTTCACAACCTTCCAAGATATAACCCCTCTTCTCCAATCACAATGCTCTGCCATGGTTACTAGTGGCCAAATCCAGTGGTTACCTCCATGTTTTCATCTTGACTTCATCAGAACTTAGGGAAGCCAACCTTCCTTTCTTAACATATTTCTTTATTGGTTCTCTGAAACATCCATACGCTTGGTTTTCTTCTTACTTCAATAGTAGTCCAGTTTGAACTTCTTTGGGGACTTTTCCTTTTCCAAATCTTCAAATTCTGCAGTGATTCAGGGCTCATTTCTGGGCCCTCTACTTTCCTTCTGTATACTCTTTTGTTAGATGTTCCCATCCTATAGCTTAACATTCGATCTCTATAGAGGTGATTTTCAACTGTACGTTTCTAGCCCTGATCCCTCTAGATTTGTGTAGCCAATGGTGTTCTCTATACCTCCACTCTTAATTATCCTAAACCTTTTGTTTAAGATGGAGTTCTTGGCCGATTTTCTCTATATTACTCAGATTAAGTAAATGAGACCACAAACAGCCTAGAAAAAAATCTCAGGAGTTAATCCCAATTTTTCTCTTTCTCATTCCTCCCAGGTCTAATCCATGAGTTGAGTCTAATAACTTTTATTCCACAGTTTATTCATAACCTGTCCATATAATCTCTAGTTTGAATGCAAACACCTTAGGCAAATAACCTAAATTATAGGTTATCTTTAGCCAGGTTATGTCTTGATATTTCTGGTCATTTTAGTAGACAAGCAGTGATTTTTATAAGTAAAAAAATCCTATGCAATTCATTTTCCCTGATATAAAAATATGGATAACTTAATGCTCTTTAGAATTACTTTTATTTTAACTTTTCATTTTCTACACATTCCCACAACTTATTTTTTCTTTAGTGGGTAAAGCAAAGAAAGACTATAAGCAAAAATCCCAAACTCCCTAGATTCAGGTTTGAGACTTGAAATCCTTTAGTAAATAAGTTAGCTCTCATTTATTATTTATTGTAGCAGTAATACTTTAGGTTATTTACACCATTACAAATCTCCTGCACGTTAAAACATTATGTGCTTACCTTGTCCTTTTATCACATAATTGTGCGTTTTTACTCTTACCCTGACTGTAATGACGAGGAGTGGACTAGGATATCAAGGATTTTAAAACACAAATGTATGCATAATGTGAACCAAAGTATAATACATAAGGTGGACATTGTGGTTCTTTCTCCAAATCTATTTTTTTATTTGTTGGTAACCCTCCATACAACTTACAAGAAGTGTAAGTGTTTTGGAGGAGATTGGCTTTATCTACCGATCTGGGGTTGGGTCTAGTTGGCTAAAATCAAAGGCCATCAACAGAAACCCATCCTTAGAAAGGCATAGAGCCAAGAGTGGTTATTTGATTCCATTTGGGTTAATGAGACATGAGAAGAGGTTTTCCTGAGAGTTTGGGGAGATGAAATAGTTATACTTCTAAGAGAATTTTCAAGAGTGAGTATTTTGTTGCATTGGGGTTAGATTCAGAATCAGGTAGTCCTGACAGTTGATTGTAGTCATTTTGTGTTGGATAAATCAACCTTAAATGAAGCAGAAATTCTTGGAGGCAAATCCATGAAAGAAAGAAAATGAATTATTGATGTAAGATCATCCTATCATCCTGCTGCAGAATTAAGTCACCTCTGAGGCATACCATACTTTTGTACCTTCCAAGCAAGAAAACCAATGGATCTCTTTTTACTATTTAAACCAGTTTCCACTGTGTTTTCCATTGGTTCCACTTGATTACCTCCTAAAAGGTACAGAGGTACAGTGAATTAGAGGAAATGGTAAACAACTCTGTTTCTTTTAGTTTGTTTAACAATCTGAGAGATAAAAACATTTTGCTCTTGAAAGAAACCAGAGCAGGAAAGAAATCAAGAAATTAAGAAATGTGATAACTTTATGACTTCAATTCACTTGTAATGTTTTCACCATAACCTCAATATTGTATGAAGAATGAGCATCAGAAAGTTGTGCATTATTATACAACATTGAAACTGTTTTCTCTTTAATGATTGAGATACCTGACTTTTGTTTGACCACTGTGTAAGCTATCCAGAAAACTGATTGATATGGTTTGGCTCTGTGTCTCCACTTAAGTCTCACCTTGAATTGTACTCCCATAATTCCCACGTGTTGTGAGAGGGACCTGATGGGAGATAATTGAATCATGGGGGCAGTTCCCCATACTCTTCCTGTGGTAGTGAATAAGTCTCACAAATCTGATGGTTTTATAAGGAGTTTCTGCTTTTGCTTCTCTCTCATTCTCTTTTGCTGCCACCATGTTAAGAAATGCCTTTCACCTTCCATCATGATTGTGAGGCCTTCCCAGCCAGCTGGAACCGTGAGTCCATTAAATCTATTTTTCTTCCCAGTCTCGGGTATGTCTATATCAGCATTCTGAACATGGACTAACGTACTGATCAAAACATGAAGGCAAAGCAGTGCCAAAAAATTTGCTATTACCAAAGAAATAAAAAAAATTGTAAACTGACGTTCAAAGTATATTTTAACAATATGATAAAAATAATGAGATTACTGAAAGCACACCATAATCAACCTCCATGCTTTACTGGCTTTGTTTAGGGGTGACATGTCTCAAGAGGTATAAAGGCAAACCTCTTAATCCAACGTTTCTTCTCCTTCAATCTGTTTGAACCTTATGTCCTTTTGAGTGGGAAATCTAAAGTCCTATTACTATTTACTTTTCTCCATTAATAGTATAAATTTAAATGTTTGAAGCATTCAGGGCTCAAGAAAATTTCTTTCAGTAAGAAAACTGGTTTATTTGGCCGGGCACAGTGGCTCACACTTGTAATCCTGGAACTTTGGGAGGCTGAGGTGGGCAGATCACCAGGTCAAGAGATTGAGACCATCCTGGCCAACATGGTGAAACCCCATCTCTACATAAAGCAAAAAAATTAGCTGGGCATGGTGGCATGTGCCTGTAGTCCCAGACACTCAGGAGGCTGAGCAGGGGAACCACTTGAACCTGGGAGGCTGAGATTGCAGTGAGCCACTGCACCCCCGCCTGGGGACAGAGCGAGATTCCATCTAAAAATAAATACATGAATAAAACTAGTTCATTCAATCAAATTTAGAATTCATTTGTCAGTCAAGATCTAGAATATGATACTTTTCTTTCCCTTTCTTTTTCTTTTTTTTTTTCGAGATGCTCTGTTGTCCAGGCTGGAGTGCAGTGGAACCATCTCGGTTCACTGCAACCTCCACCTCATGGATTCAAGGGGTCCTCCCACCTCGGACTCCTAAGTATCTGGGATTACAAACATGCACCACCATGCTCAACTAAGTTTTACATTTTTAGTAGAGACAGCACTTCACCAGGGTAAGGCTGGTCTTGAATTCCTGACCTCAAATGATCCTCCCACCTCGGTCTCCCAAAGCACTGGTATTACAGGTGTGAGCCACCACACCTGGCCAGAGTACAACACTTTTCCTAGTTTATATCTCCTTGAAGTTAATAAATCTCAGCATTAAGGTCTAATTTTAACTATGGAAGGACAAGCCAAACAAACAGAACACTAAAAATCCCTTTAGGTTACCATATCAAAATGTTAGCCTACTGTGGATATGTAGTTTTTGTAAATCAGAGGTTTTATGGGTCATCCCTTCTCTTCTTGAGTGGGGGTGGATCTCATAATATACTACGTAGTTGGCAGTATAAACTTAAATGTCTCTTCATTTATCCTCCACAAATGTTTTTTCTGGGGCATGGGTTTCTCCACTGATGCTCTTTGGGACTGCTTTTTGGTGCTATTGATTGCCCTTTGTACTTGCAAGTTGTCATACACTCAGTGGCTTTTCTTTGATGGCATCTTGGAGTGCATGGATGGAGCAGAGCTTCTCCATTTTTGCACCTTGTCATGCAATCTCTGAAAGGCTAATACACAAAACCGTTAAGTATGTGTAGTGGGAGAAGTTTCACAAGGAGATTACAACATAGAAGGGAAACAAAACTCTAGACAATTTGAACTTTCTCTTGAACTGGCTCTCTGAACTCTTTACAGATGCATCTTAATAAGAGGGGCTCTTCCATGGTTATTTCCTCCTTTCCTGACCTCAGTTTTGTTGTTTATGTATTTCATCTACCCCTTCAAGTTTCTCTGTCTGAAATTTGACCCCATCCGCCTCTTGAAAGATGCTAACCTTCTTGACAAGTTAAGCTATTAAACGTAACTGGCTGGGTGTAGTGGCTCATGCCTGAAATCCCAGCACTTGGGAGGCCAAGGCAGGCAGATCACCTGAAGTCCAGAGTTTGAGACCAACCTGGCCAACATGGAGAAACCCCAGGTCTACTAAAAATACAAAAAATTAGCTGGGTGTGGTGGTGTGTGCCTGTAGTCCCAGCTACTCAGAAGGCTGAGGCATGAGACTCAGTTGAACCCAGGAGGTGGAGGTTGCAGTGAGCCAAGACTGTGTCACTGCACTCCAGCCTGGGCAACAGAGTAGGATTCCGTCTCAAAAAAAAAAAAAAAAAAAAAAAAGTCTGTATCTTTCCTGAGTCCTACAGTCTCAATGGTGCTTCCAGCATTGGGTAAGTCATCCTGAATGCTTATAACTTTGCAGTCTCTCAGGCTCCAGTTCCCCAAAGGAGAATTAAAGTGAATCCTTCAATTTTATGATCCTTCCCCCACCCCCACCCCCACACCCAACTGGTGTTTTCAGTGTTACACAAACTCTTAAGAAAGCTAATCTTAGAAATACAAACTTTTAATAAAAATAAATGTAGGCGTATATATTTAAGGTATACAATATGATGTTATGGAATACATATACCACAGATAGTGAAATGACTACGACAGTGAAGCAAATTAACATATCAATTTTCTCATATAGTTACCCAATATTTTTTGTTTTTGTGTAAAGAGCAGCTAAAATCTGTTCATTTATCAAGAATACTAAATATAGTATAATGTTATTAATTATAGCCCTCAAGTTGTATATTACAACTGTAGACATGTTCATCCTATATATCTAAACTGTTTTTCCTATTTTACAGAGAGTGTCATTTAAATCTAAATTGGGGAAAGAAGATTTCTTCCCTTAGTAAAGCTGAGTGCTGCCAGTGGGTTGACAGCATTGCACGAGCCCTTGGGGTCTGGCTTCAGCCCAAAGACCTTAGTAGCTTTTAATGGTTGCTTTCTCTGTTGAATGGGGGGTTGGGGCATGAGTCTCAAATTAATTCCTGGGATTCAGATTTTCCTCTGATGCGAAGGAGTGGGGTTGCAATTTCCTGTCAGCACATCTATATGGGAGTTCCTTTAAAGTCCAGCCAAAAGTTCATTTAATTAAAAAAAAGTGCTTTTATTTCAACATAAAAGGTTTTTGACCTTAGGCAATTTACATTCTTCCAAACTTGGTTTTATTATTTAGCAACTGTCAATTCTATAAGCTAGCTATTCTCCAAATATTGGGAAGCATTTAATATACAGCATTTTGTTTGCACCTCTAGCTTAATCTTTACCTCATTCTACCTTGTGTTGTAATTACACAATTAGTCATGTATTAAGGATCTTTAATGAGACAATTTCTGCTAAGCACAGTGAGTGAAATTCCCACTGTCGGGGGAGCATGTGCATACGTATGTTTTTTCCTCTCTTCCACTAGGTGGTGACATCTTTGAAATAAGGGCCTTATTAATTATTGTATCTCCTACAACATGTAGCAAAAAACCTTGTTCGGCATCAGTATACAAAATAATTCAGAGATTAGCTGCAAGAACGGAGGATGAAAAAATCATTTTCACACAATTTGCAAGCCTATTACTGAAGTACATATCATAATACACTGACCTTTCTCTCAAAATGATCAGAGAATAGTTCAGATCTTTGACTCCTCTAGTCCAATCACAGACCTTGACATTTTAACCAGGAATAAAAATTAGTGTTTTTTTGTTTTGTTTTGTTTTGTTTTTATCATGGCTTGTTGATTATAATTAAGTTTCAGTCATTCCTTCTGGTCAATCAGAATTGTCACTTCCCAGGACCTATGGGATGGTCACCTCATGCCTCAGGTGAGGGTTATTTTTTTTTCAAAAGAAATTCTCCTAATTTCTTTAGTGTGTTTGTCTGTTTTTCTTTGCCTGGTATGATATTTCTCAGGCTGTGGGTGCTTAACAAATGTTAAATGGTAATGCTTTATTGACCTGACTGGGTTTTGGGAGCTCTCAAAATTTTCAGAGAAGCATTTTAAATGTTTTGTAATCTTAAGGATTTTAAAGTAGAATTATGACCTTTACAAAGCAAGAAGGCAGAAAGTTGCTATAAGCTGAAGGCCAAGCAGTTAAAACTAATATGATTGGTCTCTTTTGGCTCATTAATTGCATCTAAGTGGATACAGAGGACGGAAACTTTTGTTAAATAACTGACACAGAGTTAATTCCAATTTGTAACAGGTTCTGGGAATGGTATTATAATAAAGTATGAAATAGCCTACATGGTTTAAAGTGGAGTGCAGAGTTAAGCAAACACTGCATGGAGAGCCAAACTACATAACTCAGATTCTCACCGTATCCTCAGTGTTAGTGTAGATGCCAATTATGATGCTTAGAAGTTCACGGTGGCTTCATTACTGCCAAGACCATAGGAAAGGAGATGTTGTTAATAGCCCTATACCACATGTGTTTTCTATTGCTGCTGTAAAATAAAAAATTGCTAAAAATGTAGTGACTTAAAACAACACAAATTTATTATCCTATAGTTCTAGAAGTCAGAAGTCTCAATGGGATCTGATGGCTCAAATGAAAGTGTCAGTAGAGCTGTACTTCTTCTGGAGGCTCTAGGAAAGAAGTTATTTCTTTGCCTATTCCAGTTTTTAGAGGCTTCCTACACTCCTTGGCTAATGGTGTGATTCTTCCATCTTCAAGGTCAGCAGTACAGCATTTTCAAATCTGTCTCCTACTCGTACATTCCTGCCTCCTTGTAGGGACGTGTATGAGTGCCTTTGGCCTGACTGGATAATCTTCTGCTCTCAAGATTCCTAACTTAAGTTACAACTGCAGAGGCAACATATTCACAAGTTTCAAGGATTAGAGCTTGGAAATCTTTGATGAAGGGCAGGGGAAGAGGTCATTATTTTGCTTGTCATGTATTACAAATAAAATTTCAAAGTATTTTAAAGAGTAATTTTATATTTTGATAATTTTCCAAGATTTAAGAGCAAAATATTTTTTCAATATCAAAACAATGAAATTTAAAAGTTGAGCAAATATAATGATCTGTGTTATGGAAAAACTGGATTTTCAGTTGTCCTAAATTTTAATCATCTCACTGCTGTGTATTTACTGTGTATATTTTCTGAGGCAATGGGCTACAGTGCCTGCCTCATAAAATTCTTTGGAAAGCCTATGCTGTTTTTTTTTTCATAGACACCTAGCATGGTAATTCTTCATTAACATTAAGGGACAACTAAAGTTTTAACCAGTAATTCTCAGTCAATACATTGTCTGATAAGTGCTTGAGTCAGTCAGTAAGTGACATTCATACTAGCATTTGGGATGGCCTTGGTGTGGCCCTGAGAAGAAGGATGCATGAATGTCCTATTACATACTATCTCTTATTTACTAGGATAAGATAGGCTAGTGAAAAAACAATATTCCATTTGACTATTTCTACCACTTGCTGGAAAGTTGTAGTTTCAAAGCCTTCATCAGAAAGAAATGCAAAGCTGAATGTTTAATATCAGAGAGTATAATGTTAATATCTTCAATTAAATAGATTCTATTGAAAAAGTCGAACAAATGAGAGCCCATACAGTGTTTTAGTCAGTTAATAAATAGATTGTTGTTATATCCAGGACAAAATGGATGAAAATTGAATTCTACATGATAAAATATTATTAGTTTTAACCTTAAGATAGATTGTCAAGTACTTCCTGTCAAAAATTCCTTTACACCTAATTTTTCCCCTCTTGGTTTTGCCTGTATAAATAAGTGGATTCCATTTCCTCTGTATTTCATTAGAATTTACATAAAGTCTGAAGTCCTGATCTAATACTGTAATTTTATTATGTCATTTGATGTCATGAGTTATTAAAATTTGTTTGAAAATGCAGTACACACACTTTGGATGGCATCCTTATGTATCCTTTTAATCTAGAAATTTAGTTTTAATTATTTTGGTTGGTCATAATTTGTCAAGATAAAATGGGTTACCATTAGAGAAACTATATGTACTACCATATTTCTAATTTTAATAGTGCATAAAATCGTATGTATTAATGTATTAGGAGTTTTGATTGAGTACTTCATGTAAAGGCTTATCTTATACAATACATTTTGATTTTGTTACTCCATCAGTTATATACAATTATTAATTTTTTAACGTTGAATACATCTGTGTAAGTGTACCATCAAATAGCTAATAAGGTATAAAGAAATCATTAGCTTTTCTTTAAAAAGATATCTAAGCTGGTGAACTATAAAATTCTGAGTTCGTCTAAGTGTCATTTGGAGTTCTGGGGGTTGTCTCTCTTTTGAATTCAGAAATCATAAATTGAATATCTTGATATAGTTGAGCAAGCGGGAAATGAGCACTGCTTTTGCAATTGACTCATAGATATGATCCCAAGCAAGAGGACAAGGATGAAGAAAGTAAGAATGAATAATAAATGTGTTTCAAAATGAGATTTAACATTTAGAGTACCAGAAGTTTTCTAGTACTTTAAAGAATCCATTTCTTTTTATTTGACTATGTTTCCTAAAGAACAAAATATATGACTGATAGATTATTTCATTCTAATTAATTATTATTCTATCTTGAAATAAAACCTAAAGTCTTTAGAAATATTTCTTGCTGTAGTAATATGCCCAAATAGGCTATGGTTCCCATAGATAAACCTATATTTTTTCCTCAATACTTTCTTCCAGTAAGTAAATATATTTTTTAAAAATATTTTCAAAAATTTACATTGTTATCTTGACATTGGAGTTTAGTGATTTCAATTAAAAACAAGTGAAAATGGAATCAGAAGTATATTTTACAGGGTGAAAAATTTCTTTACAACTTCATCTCTTTTTTCAGGCTTAAACTTTCCTTTTATTTTTTTTCTTTAAGGATTCTGAAGAATTCCAGCTTCCCTACTGTTGCATCTTACATAGATTCATGTTGAATATGTATTTCCCAGCATCTAGAGATGCTGATTCAGTGTAGTTGGTGACAGGTGTCTCAATGACAAAGGCAGGAGGCCTTTAAAATCTTCAGTTTGGGAGTGTCAGGATGGGTATGACATAGGCCCACGCTGACAACCTAAAATGAAGGCTCTCGGCATAATTGCTTTTCATTCAAAAGTTAAGAAATGCAGCTGCGTCCTCTTCACCTCCAATTCCTGCAAGCTCTATGCATAGAATGAAGAATTGCCTGCTTCATTTCTGACTTCTCTTCCTTCCTTCTTTAAAGTAACTAAAGATCAATGAACTTAGAGTTATTCTAGTCCTTACTAAACTTGGCCAGGCTAAAATAATCAATTAAGCTGGAAAAAAAATCTAATATACAGAGAAAGAGTTTGTGTTCTTATTTATAAGAGAATGAATATCTCTTTCCTTCCAGTGACAGGGGCACACAGGCACTGCAGCACAACCTCAGGCCAAATAGAAAAAGAAAGGAGAGAGAAAGCACTGCCTTTCTCCAGAAATTACTCACGATATTTATTCAGATGACAGGAAGAATAAATTAGTTGAAGATTTATAGGAGTCTATTAACTCTTGTGCATGAGTTGTAGATTAATTGAACTATAACAATATGTTAATCCATGAATTACTTAGATATTCATGACAAAAAAAAGTGTGAATGAACACACGTGTTAATCATTTAAAAAATCCTAATTTAAGAGAAACCATAGTAGTCTCCAATGGGTTCAAAATCAGGGTATAATCAACGTAGCACTGTATTTCTTTACATTGATTAATTATTCACATGTTTTCTCTCTGAATTTAACTGTATACGTATATAACACTTCATAATTTGGTATGAAAGCTTCGTCACAGTGACTTCCTGCACAGCACTTTGAATTGTCAAATAAAAGCTCTCTATAAAGGAACATCATTATAACCTTAGGGCTTCTGGATAATTTGAATTGGTTTTACAATCCACAGTTGGGTAGTGTAAAAGGAGCCTCTGATGGCCATAGGAGCAGCCTTGACAACTGTCAGCCTACCACACACCCAGTGCAATATCTCTGATTTTTATCACTGTCAAGAACAAATCATAGGTAAATAGATACCAATTCTGATAATGAAGCAGACTGAAATTGTCCAAGACCTTCTTACTAAATATAAAAGAAGGCAACATCAAAGCCAAATAACTATTGCCCAACCAACATTTTTCTTTTTGATTACACTGTGGTAAGGCAGAGAGACAGGTAGGTTTACAAATGCATTGAAGTTAGTGGTGAGCTTTGCATACAAATATGTAACAAAATAAGTATCCTCATGTGAGCATTTGCAGTGTAAAACGTGGGGCAATTTGAGGTATATAACTCTTTAAGTCACTACTATTATCAACCACCTGTGGTTGGGTTAAATAACTAGCTTCTACTCAAAGAAAAGCTCTTATCTTTTGAGCAGCACATTATGTTTTGTGATACATAAATCAAAAACTCCAGTGTAATCCTTGAACGTTATTTTCAGGTGGTTCATTTCTTTCTCCCTCTTTCTTTTATTTCTATTTGTGGCAAGTGGATATGATAGCTTAAGTATTAAGACCAGCGATTATGAAAAAGTTGCAGATGGGACTGTTTAAGTAGCACTTACAGATTTCGACTTAGATTCAGAGAAGTAATATTTCACTGACCTCTGTGATTGTGAACTAAACGGCTTTTGAGAAGGCCTTGAAGATTTAATATCAGCTTTCCACTTGGCAAACGTACTATCCTGTTTATAGATGACAAAACTCTGAGTAGCTTTCATTAAAATATAATAATATCATCCAAAACGAACTAAGCCATAGGTTACATGGATTTAGCCTGAGTTTCTGTTATGTAATTTCAGAGGGCAAGTCAACAGCTCTACATTCTCTTCAAAGTGTGGATTCCAGTGGACTATGACATTTAAGGAATGCTTTTGTACCCTATATTTTTTCAGCATACCAGCTGCAGAGTGATGAGTGAATCATTTTAGGACATACATACTAATTGCTAAAATGATTAAGGCTCTTTTCTCTCCTATACTCAATCCCTTAACCCATCATTTTCCGCTTTCACAATTTAAACACAGATTATCCAAATTTTGGTTTACTAACATGCTCATTTAGCCGAAGATCAATTTTGTTTCTGAAAGATTCGTATCGGTTTTCCTGATCTTTTGCAACTGGAATTGCAAACCACCATTCTTGGCCAAATGGGTAGAGGGAGAGAGAGATGGGAGATAGATAAATAGAGAGAAAATGGGGAGAGGGAGAAATTGAGAATAACTTATCCTGGGGCTCAGAGTTGGAGCTAAACTATCTCATCAAGATCTACACTGTGGGCGCAGTGGCTCACGCCTATAATCCCAGCACTTTGGGAGGCCAAGGCAGGCGGATCACTTGAGGTCAGGATTTCAAGACCAGCCTGACCAACATGGAGAACCCCTGTCTCTACTAAAAAATACAAAATTAGCTGGGTGTGATGGCACATGCCTGTAATCCCAGCTACTTGGGTGGCTGAGGCAAAAGAATCCCTTGAACCTGAGAGGTGGAAGTTGCGGTGAGCCAAGGCAATGTTATTGCACTCCAGCCTGGGCAACAAAAGTGAAACTCTGATCTTAAAAAACAAAACAAAACAAAAAACTGCACTGAAGCCTAAACCTGAAGACATTACTGGTTTTCTCTTCCAAGGATAAACTTTATAACATCTTTACACTAAGTAACATTCCAGACAGATGGAGACAAGACAATTATATTTTTTAAAAACTATTTGAGAATCTTTTTTTTCAAACAGTGGTTTTTACACAAAACATTATCAGAATCTGAATATCAGTGTATTCATATCATACTCATCTCCAGAGATAAGAAAATGCTACCACATTCTTGAGAGCCAAGAAAAAATTCTGACTGATAAAATGGTCAAACAGGGCTTGATAACAATTTATTTCTGACCTTTTAATGCCTTCTGTTCTTAATGATTTTCTGTCATTTCTGTCTAGTCTAGACTTGAAACTCAGTCTCAGAGGTGCTTAGCTTTATGTTGCCACTTAACTTTCAACTTCCATTTTCAGCACAGAAAGGTAAATCAGTAATTGTCACTCTGGCTTCTCAAGGTTTGTCAGGCACCCGAATGGGATTATGACATAGATCTGAAGGGTGTTTCATGTGACTTTTACTTTAATTTTTACATAATCATGGAAATACCTTAGGACTTCAGGAACTTAATTATCCCGTTAGCCCTGATAGCCTTACTTCCCTTATTTGTATTTTTGGTTGACTGCTTTGGTCTTTTTTGTCCCCTGACCTGTCAAAAAGTGATTTAAAAAAAAAAGAAATTAAGGGAGATGTTCACTGAGTTTTCTTGGCTTACAGTTGTCTCTTCTTTCCAGGGAGACGATGAGCACATTTCTCTAGTTTGGGCCTCTTGGCACAGCTGTAGAACTGAAGGAACCTTCCTCTGAGAAAGTGCATTGTCCTGTATTTAAAAATATTTTGAAATCTGATTTGTATCTTATCAAATGAAGCCCTGTGAGACAAAAACCCACCTAGAGATCTTCTTTGGAAGAAGACAGAAATAAGAAAAATGAGTCTCAAAGAAATCGTCTCTGGAGAGTTAAAACTTATGCTTTCTGATACATTTATTCAGATTGCTTTGTCTACAGATCTATGTCTATAGATTGTTTAGTGTTGGCCAAAACTTCTTCCTTTGTAAGTGAAAGGTGCTGAACTCAAACTAGCTTAAGCCAGAGCATCTCTCTGTGTGGCTGGATTCAGGACCTCAAACAGCTCGCTAATTCTCTCTTGTTCTCTCTTGCTCATCTTTCCTCCTTCTTTCTCCTCTTCTTACCAGTGGGCTTTCTGTGTTGCCCTTATTCTCTTCTGCTAATGATTGGCTCTGTTTATATGATGGGAAAGATGGCTGCTGGCAGCTCTAGTGCAAAAACAAGAGACTCTTTTCTGCAAGACTCATTGCATCTTACAGAGAAGTACTCAAACTGGTCCTAACAGGGTTCCATGGCCCCTTCTTGGCTCAGTTCTATTAGATATGGGATTGAGAGCCTGGATCAAGTTCTTGTCTCTACTGACAGACGATGGTCTATACCTGTGATTGGTTGTCCTATGATATAAGATGGGGGAATGGCAGCTGAGCAAAGGAAGATTGGTGTGCTGCTTCCGGTATGAGTGGTACAAGAAAGCATGCTGTGATTGGTTGTCCTATGATATAAGATGAGGGAATGGCAGCTGAGCAAAGGAAGATTGGTGTGCTGCTTCCGGTATGAGTGGTACAAGAAAGCATGCTGGGAAAGCCGTATTTACAAAAACGCAGATATCTTTTTACTGGTACATGTATAACCAACCAATCACATACCTGGGGTGCATATTTTATTTTTTTTTCCTTTAAAAATCTTTTCACAGACAGGATGTGGTGGCACACACCTGTGACCCCAGGACCTTGGGAGGCTGGGGCAGGCAGATCACTTGAGCTCACGAGTTTGAGACCGCCTGGGCAACATGACGAAATCCTGTTTTTACTAAAAATACAAAACTTAGTAGGCCATGGTGGTGCATGGTTGTAATCCCAGCTACTTGGGAGGCTGAGAATTGCTTGAACCCAGGAAACAGCAGTTACACTGAGCTGAGATGGCGCCACTGCACTCCAGCCTGGGCAACAGAGTGAGACCCTGTCTCTAAATAAATAAATAAATAAATGAAAGAAAACCAAATGTTTTCATAGAGTGCATATATGATTATCTAGCTTTTCACCAATAATGTATTTGGTGGCTGTATTCTGTGGCATAGACATAGGAAAATTGAACTACTACTTATTCTCATCTTCACTAAAATATAGACAACATTTAGTGGTCACCTTTTATAGACAGAAAATGACTCCAGACATTACTATTTACTTTTTAAAATAACAAGCAACAACAACACTGCATTTTCATGGTGGTTTCATTTACTTTTTATCAAAACAAGTAAAAAGAACAGTTTATATTTTTATATATCTGTTATCTTAAGAATTCTACAATAGATCAGAGCAGAACTGAAGGAGATAGAGACACAAAAAACTCTTCAAAAAATCAATAAACCCAAGAGCTGGTTCTTCAAAAAGATCAACAAAATAGACAGACCACTAGCCAGATTAATAAAAAAGAAAAGAGAGAATAACCAGATAGATGCAATAAAAAACGAGAAAGGGGATATCACCACAGATTCCACAGAAATTCAAAACATCATCAGAGAT
>CAUYLG010039360.1:0-17593 GCA_963573385.1 Cacajao melanocephalus | reverse complement strand
TGGTCTTTTTTCCCCTTTTTTTTGTTTTTTTTGGCTTTTTGTTTTTTTTGGCCCCGTTTTTAAACCCCCCCCCCCACCCGCCTACCACTTTTGTAAAAAAAAAAAAAAAAAAAAAAAAAAAAAAAAAAAAATCTGCCAGGTGTTGTGGTGTGCACTTGCAATCCCAGCTGCTTGAGAGGCTGAGGTGGGAGGATCTCTTGAGCCCTGGGGATGGAGGGTGCAGTGAGCCATGATCTTGTCACTGTGCTCCAGCCTTGGTGACAGAGTGAGACCCTGTCCCTCCCTGCAAAAAAAAAAAAAAATGTGTATATAGATCCTTTCTCCCCATCCTTTTGCTTTTTTTTCAAAAATAGTCTTATATAGGTATATAAAGCACACCCTCATTGGGTTTTAGGGCTTGGCTTCATGATATAACAAAATATACTTAACCAGTTTCCTATTCATGAACACTTAGGTTGTTTTCAGTCTTGAAACTGAAACTCTATATCCATTCAACAGTATCCATTAAACATTAAACTGTGTCCCAAACTGAAACTCTGTATCCATTAAAAAGTAACTCCCCATTCTTTCTCCCCCAGACCCTGGCAAGCACCATTTAACATTCTGCCTATGATTTTGACTACTCTGGGTACCTCATATGAGTGGAATCATACAGTATGTGTCCTTTCCCATTTGGCTTATTTCACTTAGCATCATGCCTTCAAGGTTCATTGATGTTGTAGCATGTGTCAGAATTTCACTTCACTTTAAGGCTAAATAATATTCCATTGCATGTTTATAGCACATTTTGTCTGTTTTTTCGTCAACCGATGGACTTTGGGGTCGTTTCCGTCTTCTGACCATTGTGAATAATGCTATGAATATTGGTGTACAAATGTCGTTGCTTTCTCAGTTCTTTTGGGTATATATCCAGAAGCAGAATTGCAGAATCATATGGTAATTGTTTTCTTTAAGGAATATGTATTTATTTTTATGCATGAAAAATATGATTCGGAAATAAGCCTACTAGACTCCTATTCTTCATACATTATTTTGCATTCCTGTCTCGGCCACTAGATGGGAGACTTGTTGACAAGGACTAACGGGGTCCAGGTGCCCCTCAGGAACCCTCCCAGAGGTGTAGTAAATGCATCCAGCGCCTAGTGGGCGCCCTGCGTGCCCGGCACAGGGTGAGGTGCAGGCGACACAAAGGTGCGGAACGTACCCCAAAAGAACAGCCTAGAGGGGAATTAGGCCTGAGGATGACCGATTAAAATCTCTCAACTCCTGATTGTCCCGCTTCCTAGATGTATGATCAGGGCAAGGTAACTTCTTTTGGCCCCAGCTTCCCCATCCATAAAATGATTTACATCATCTGCTCAAATTTCCGGCAAGAATGCACCTGGCCTTTATCACAGAGCGTAGCACATATTAGGAATTCAATAATTTTGTCCACGTCACCTGCGAAAGCAAGAGACAGCTTTGTGCGCAACCTGCCAGGAGGCAGGTTCTGAGGAGGTTGCTGGGGCGCGGTCAGGCGGCCCTGTCCCGCCCTGGACCCCTCCAGGCTAGCGCGGGAGTGCACAGGGAGGGGCTGGAGGCCGCACTCCGACTCCCAATATGGGCGCCTGATCCCCACCCCTGGGGACCGTCCCGCCTCCCCCGGGCTGCCGCCGCTTGCATTCGTTCCCCCGAGTGGAGCTGGGGAGCCTGGTGGTCCGCGAGCGCGGGGCAGCGGCGGTTGGCCCTCCTCTCCTGCGGGCGGCGCTAGCGCGAGCCTGGCCCCGGACAACACTCGAGCCGGGCTCCTCTCGGCGGCGGCGCACCGTCGTCCTGCGGTCCGTGGGGCGGAGACGCGGCGGCCGCGGCGGTGGCGGCTCTGTGTCGCCCGAGCCGAAGCGCGCAGGCCCGTCCCGGCGGCCGGGGAGCGGGCGGGGGCGCCATGTGGTTCATGTACGTGCTGAGCTGGCTGTCGCTCTTCATCCAGGTGGCCTTCATCACGCTGGCCGTCGGTGAGACTGCACGACCCCGGCCCGCGCGGGCTCCCGCCCCAGCATCGGTGCTCGTTGGGGGTCGCGTCGCGGGGATTTCGGGGCCACTCGGGGTCTCCTGCCCTGCGCTCCCGGCCTTCGCCGTCCCAATCCCATCCCGCCTGGTCCTGCTCCTTCTGCCGAGCCCAGGAGCCCGGCAGCCCGGCCTGACCGCGGCTCCTTCCAGGTGTCACAAAGTCCGCCCCGGCTGTGCCCGGGACAGGCTGACTCGAGCGCCCCGCCCGCGCCTGCGGACCGCTAACTGCTGCCGCTCCCACTCTTCCCCGGCCCGCCGCGCGGAACTTTTCCCCGCCGCCTACCGCCGCCTTTGCCCCTCTGGCTCTTCATACTTGCTTCTCTCTTCACCTTGACACTTCCCCTCTGGCTAGTTCCCACTCCGTCTCAGTTGACATATCGTCTCCTCCGGGGAGTCCACAGGGGTTGATGGTCCAGCAGTGCCCTGTCTTTCCCTGAAGTAGCATTTCTCACGCTGAACTCGTCTGTCTCTCCTCCCTACTTGTTCTCCTTTCCAAGCTGAGTCAGGGAAGGATCCTTGTCTGTCTTGTTCAGCTGTATCCTCAGCCCAAAGACCTGGCTCTTGCCAAGTGCCCAGCAGATGTTTATTGAATACGTGAAATTCCGCTTTCTGAGGCAGAGGTTAGCATTGTACTGAGGCATCAAATGCAGACTTTCATTGATTTTTGTGAGATTTCTCCTTAGTTGCCCTAACAAAGTTTTACTTCTCCAGACTTGGAAGGGCAACACATGGGATGTTTGGTTTGTTCTTGACCTTCTGGAGTCCATAAAGGGTGGATGGGGACTGGGCTGCAGAGAGAGGGGTGACCAGGATGGTGGGAGTGACCCTGGCTGATGGTCTCCCTGCTTGCCCCTCTCCCCACCCCCCAGCGGCTGGACTCTATTACCTGGCAGAACTGATAGAAGAATACACAGTGGCCACCAGCAGAATCATAAAATACATGATCTGGGTAAGTGGCAACTTTCTTTAGGAGTCCTCCTCACTCTTTTGCCCTGCCTCAAAAGCAGGAAGTGGGGAAAGTTTGGCATGGATGATGAGGGCTGTGTCTCTGCTGTTTCCTGAGCATACACTCTTACCTCCTTGCCCTGAGTGCTGTCTGTTATGTCTGCGCTTCTGGGCCCAGATCTTCCCTGACCTCCTTCCCCAAGTGGCATTGTTTCACTGCAGACCTTCTCCTCTAGTCCTTAAGGTGACAGTCAAGTGTGCATTCTCTGGTGACAGGACCATGGCTTTGACTTTGCTTAGCTGTCTTCTGTCTGTAGCCCTGTGCTCTGTTCAAGCATTTAGAACTTAGAGGAGCCATAAGACAGTTTTGAGTATTTGTTCATTGCTGTCTTTCTAATCGGATCAAGTGATTTGTCCTAAGAGGGGCACAGCTTCGCTGGCCTCGCCCTCCCTTGGTCTCATGGGAAGCTTCTCTTACTGAAGACATAGTCCTTGCCACTGATGTCAAAGCCATAGGGCGAATGCTGGTGGACAGACTTCCTTCAGCTGCAGGAAAAGCTGGGGGTAGGGGTGAGGGTAGGGGTGCCCTTTGACAGAAAGCGTCCACAGCCCCTCAAGTCGCCTGGTGTCGGCAGCCACTTCCACACTGGGCATGGCCTGAGGTTGGGAGTTGACAGTGGAGACAAGACTGTAGCCCTCAGCTCTGGTCCAGAGGCCCAGCTTGTGGGTGTTGGCACAGGAATTAGCCCTTCATTCAGCCAACTGTCATTTGTTAAGCACTGACAACTGTAGGTCCTTCTGAGTTGTGTTTTTCAAACTGTAGGCTCGTTTCATTATTGGGCTATGTAATTAATTCAGTAGGTTATGATCAGCATTTAAAAGGAACATAAATAGAATTGAAATTTGAGCTTTGATCATATGTGTGTATATATGTGTTGGGGGTCACAGTGTTTAATGTTTTTCTCTTTTTTTGAGACGGAGTTTTGCTCTTGTTTCCCAGGCTGGCGTGCAGTGGCACCATCTTGGGTCGTTGGAACTTCTGCCTCCTGGGTGCAAGAGATTCTCCTGCCTCAGCCTCCATAGTAGCTGGGATTACAGGCATGTGCCACCATGCCCGGCTGATTTTGTGTTTTTAGTAGAGACAGGGTTTCTCCATGTTGGTCAGGCTGATGTCCAACTCCCGACCTCAGGTGATTCCCCCACCTTGGCCTCCCAAAGTGCTGGGATTACAGGCGTGGGCTACCACGCCTGGCAGATGTTTTTCTTACTGTGAGTTGCTGTCAAAAAGTTTGAGAAATGGGTTGGCTACAGTGGCTCACACCTGTAATCCCAGCACTTTGGGAAGCTGTCAGATGTTTGAGACTAGCCTGGCCAACATGGTGAAACCCTGTCTCTACTAAAGATACAAAAATTAGCTGAGTGTGGTGGTGCACGCCTGTAGTCCCAGCTACTCAGGAGGCTAAGGCAGGAGAAATGCTTGAACCCAGGAGATCTTGCCACTGCATTCTAGCCTGGATGACAGAGTAAGACTCCACCTCAAAGAAAAAAAAGTTGCCTTTGGGAGCAGAGAGTCTAGCTGGGGAGGCCAGACCTGTAAAATGAGGAGATTGAAGCGTGAACCTAGTGCTGCCCTTAGCAGGCAAGGGATTGGTGAGTCCAGGAAGGTTGCCTGGAAGAAGCGCCCTGCACTGTCTTCCTCTGGTTGTTTCAGTTCTCCACTGCTGTACTGATCGGCCTGTACATCTTTGAGCACTTCCCCACCAGCATGATTGGCGTGGGCCTCTTCACCAACCTCGTCTACTTTGGCCTCCTCCAGACCTTCCCCTTCATCATGTTGACCTCGCCTAACTTCATCCTGTCGTGTGGTGAGAGGGGACAGGGTTGGGGAGGCAGCGGATGTGGTTGGGTGTGCCCATCTCCATCCTGGGCACTAAAGGGAATACAGAGAAAGGAAGTCAGCTGTTGAAGTCCTCCAGGAGGCCAGGCTGATTGGGAAGATGCGGTTGTCACTCCTGAGGACTCTAGAGCTCACCTTGGCTCTAGTGACTAGAATTTGTTAGAGTTGGGGGCTCAGACAGGGAGGGCTTTCCCAGAGAGGTAAGTTTAAAGAAGAGTTTGGGAAATAAGAGGTTGTGGATTGGCTGAGGCAGGGCCCCCAGCTGAGCAGTTCCAGCCTCAAAAAAATCACTTGGCCAGAAAAAGCCCAAAGTCCTTCCTTAGTAGGCAGGCAGGCAGCTCCCCGTCCAGTCTTCTGACCCAAAGTCATAGTTAGGACTGGAGCCTCATAGGGCTGTGAGTGCCCTGCAGACTCTGGCCTGATGTCAATGCCTCCTGGGGGCTGCAGCTTCTCATCTCATTCTCACTGGTTGCTGCTGCCTCGGGCTTGAGCCTGGATGTGGAGGACCCAGTCTTCTTGGCTTTGCCCAGCCACCACTTTCTGACCCTGGGGAATCATTGCCCTTCTTTGGGCCTTAGCTTCTCCATCTCTTTAGAGAGGATGTTTCTGAAAGAACTGTTGGGAAGACTCAGTGGGCATATAGGAGCTGTGTATAGATATTTACAGATATTTGGAAAAGGCTTCACAAAGTATTTTGGTTACCAAGATTGCCATTGCTCCTGTTCATCCTTACTGCCCACCCTAGCTTTTGGTCAGGGTATCAGATGGAGTTAGGAGTTTTTTAGAGTGACTTCTATTTCTGTGAGAGAGCCTGGAGAGTGAATATTATCCACACAGAGGGCATATTATTAAAGCCAAACTGGTTTCTTCCTTGGGTGCTTGGTGTGATTTCACCAAAGAATTTGTTCAGCAGAGGTTTGTTTAGGGAGCCCTTCCAAGGAGACCAGGCCCCTCTGTCCCAGGGAAGAACTGCCCCCAACCCCTCAGCAGCAGGCTCCTCTGACTCTTGTCATTCCCTTGACCTGCCCTTTGATGCCTAAAAAAGTTTTTCCAAAAGATCTTGTAGGCACTAGCCACTATCCTACCTTAGCCCTAGAGTGTGGCTAGGCATAGCAGAACTGTAGTCTTTGCCTTAGAATGGGAGAGGCAGGGGAGAAGAAAGGAGACATGGTCATTGCTGTCAGGTGTGTGTGAGGGGACAGTCAGTTTCAGGGGCCATGTTCTTTCTAGTACCTGCCCTTCACCTCACCATGGGAACAGGCAGGGATGACTGTCTCTTGAGCAGCCTGTGTCCAGGATATGCACACGTGCCCTCTGTTGTAAACTCAGTTGCACACCAAGGAGGGGCAGCTGTGTGTGTCCAGAACATATCAGTTCACACCAGTATGCCTTACCTTGGGGCAGGATGGGGAAGGACCTCATCCCCCAGAACACTGAGGAACCCAAAGATTGCACCTCAAAGCATCTAGCAAGTCTTTTTTTTTTAATTTTAATACTGTAAGTTCTGGGGTACATGTGCAGAACCTGCAGGTTTGTTACATAGGTATACATGTGCCATGATGGTTTGCTGCGTCCATCACCCCGTCATCTACATTAGGTGTTTCTCCTAATGACATCTAGCAAGTCTTGCCCTTTCATTCCTGAGGAGTGAGAGCCTTTGATTTGAGCAGGACTTCTCCCTGCTGCCCAGTTTGGAGTAGAGCCTCTTAAGGGCATCTAATCTGCACACCCATGACTTCTCCCTACCTGCCACTGTGGGAGAGCTTTCTTTAGCACTCATATCCTCTAAAAACAAGGTTAATTGTCATGATGCTTTGGATTATGTAACATAGAAGTCTCATTTTTATAACATGCAAAACGTTTTCTTACCTTCTAATTTTTCTCAGAATGCCCTGTGCAGTGGGCAAGTTGAGGCTCATTCTCCCGTTTTACTGGGAAGAATGGGAAATAGTTCTAGGCAATAGCCTACCCTGAGTTGAGTGTAAAGTCAGGCCTAAGACTCCTTGGAGGCTCCCAACTTCCGATGGCCTTTTGAAGTGAAAAGTACAGCTTTCTCTTATTCCCCTTAAACTGACTGACTCTTCATTCCCTCAACAGGACTAGTGGTGGTGAATCATTACCTAGCATTTCAGTTTTTTGCAGAAGAATATTATCCCTTCTCAGAGGTAAGAAGTGTCCAGTGCATTCAGCTGTTAACAGGGACAGGGGAGTAAAAGGGAACTTGCATGGTTTACTTTGTGAACTTAGCTATGATTTGAAACTGAATCTGTTCAAGGATTACATATTTGAAAAAAAACAAAACATAGATGGTTAGAAAGAGCAGTGTGGATGGGGACAGAAGGCATAGATGGTTAGAGATGGCAGTGTGAGAGGCCAGGCGCAGTGGCTCACACCTGTAATCCCAGGACTTTGGGAGGCTGAGGTGGGCGGATCACAAGGTCAGGAGTTCAAGACCAGCCTGGCCAACATGGGGAAACCCCATCTCTACTAAAGATACAAAAAGTAGCTGGGTATGGTAGTCAGTGGCAGTAATCCCAGCTACTGAGAGGCTGAGGCAGGAGAATCACTTAAACCTGGGAGGCGGAGGTTGCAGTGAGCTGAGATCACACCACTGCACTCCAGCCTGGGCGACAGAGCAAGACTCCATCTAAAAAAAAAAAAAAAGAAAAGAAGAGAAGGCAGTGTGGATAGAAACAGAAGGTATAGATGGTTAGAGAGAGCATTGTGGATGGGGACAGAAGGGGTCCCTTTGGCTGAGGCAGGGAGGACACTGCTCTTCCTAAGTGAGTCCTTTGGGTTCCCCTTGAGGGGGTCATCCTGAGGTCAGGAAGGGGCACTAGGGTGGCCTTCTCTGACACAGTCCTCACAGGGCAAGGATGGGCTGCAGTTCTGAGCCCCAGCTTTTCCCAGTGGCTGCCAAGGTTTTCTTCCCTCATGATTTCTCCACGCCCTGCTGCTCCAGTTTGAACCTCTGGGAAGAGCAAGGTCACTTCTTTGGGGAGTGTGGGTCAGTTAGTTGTGGCTTAACACTTCATCTGCCTCCTTTAGTCAAGGGGAGTTGCTTCGTGGTGACCAAGATGTAGGGATTGTGGCCACATTCAATCATCTTTAGCCCCCACCTTTCCCCACAGAAGTATTTCCATGTCTGAGGGTGGTTTTCCCTGCTTCCCAGGTCTGGGCCCCTGTTGGAGATCAGGTGTGGCCCTCTGTGCACTCTTGACCAACACGCAGTGACCATACCCAGCCCACTCTTGGCACCTCCAGGGTACCCTCTTCTCAGTCTCTCTTGTTGCCAGGTCCTGGCCTATTTCACTTTCTGCCTGTGGATAATTCCATTTGCGTTTTTTGTGTCACTTTCGGCTGGGGAGAACGTCCTGCCCTCTACCGTGCAGCCAGGAGGTGAGAAGGGGTTTTTAAGGGGGCTGAGGTGGGAGCAAGCCAGCAAGGCTTGGGTTGGCAGGGGTCCACTGAGGGAACCTGAGTCTAGCCCTGTGTTGGAGACACCTGGGCTCAGAGTTGGGATAGCTGTGTCCACACACACACACACACACACACACACGAACCTGAGTCTAGCCCTGTGTTGGAGACACCTGGGCTCAGAGTTGGGATAGCTGTGTTCAGACACACACACACACACACACACACACACCCCTAGACTCAGAGTTGGGATAGCTGTGTTCACACACACACACACACACACACACACACACACACGAACCAGAGTCTAGCCCTGTGTTGGAGACACCTAGACTCAGAGTTGGGATAGCTGTGTTCTCACACACACACTCTCTCTTTCTCACGCTCATCTTCTTGCCTGTGTCTCCACAGATGACGTCGTCTCCAATTATTTCACCAAAGGCAAGCGGGGCAAACGCTTAGGGATCCTGGTTGTCTTCTCCTTCATCAAAGAGGCCATTCTACCCAGTCGTCAGAAGATATACTGACCCCCGTGCGGGCAGGATGTGGGGGCAAGATCAGGAGAGTCAGGCCCCTGGGCCTCTATGGCAGGTGGGGGCCGGAAGCCGGGAAGGCACCCAACACCAGCCCCGGCTTTCCTCCCCTCAACTCTGAAGCCCCATCCCTATCCTCCTTGGTGGGGGCTCAGCTTGGCTCAGATCTGATGCTGCAGGAGGCTGTAACCTCAGAGGGCACCAGGGAGGGTGGCGGAGCCTGCTTAGCCAGGAGGCCGAGGTCCTGCAGCCCTCCCCTGTCCCTTCCAAGGTGGGTCAGGAGGTTCTGGCCCAGCTGGGGCAGGCAGGGCAGGGTCTATGAAGCTGAAGAGCAGATGGTGACAAGTTCTCTGGGCAGGTGGCCATGGGGAAGGGCCATAGCTTGGCATGTCCAACAGAAATAGTTTTTGCTGTTGAACTGTGACTTCTGTCCAAATGCGGATTTCCATTTGAATAAAGCTTCTAGGTGGCATTGTTTGCCTTAATACCCTGACAGTTCATCTTCCTTTCTTCCTGCTAACTTTCTGCCCTGGACTGGACTCACTTTTCTGCTCCAGGGACTCCTTTTCTGGGTTTGGGTCTTGCCCTTCCTAAGGGACTGTTCTTGTAGCCCTTAGTGGGAAGGGAGTAGGGGTAAGGAGCTGAGCCTGGTCAGGGAGTGGGAAGTGGGCCTAGAGGCAGCCTCTCTGATGCACTCTCTTCCATCTCTTTCCCCAAGGCTCTGTGACTGTCAAACTGGGAGTAGGAGAGGGGACAATTTAGGACTGGGCTAGATTTTCAGAAGAACATCTACAATATCCTATTTATAAATCTTCCTCTGGGAAAAGGAGTGGTTTCTGGCTGAATGCTATCTTAGGCTCAAGGAGAAACAAAATAAAAATCAGCTTCTATAGGGCAGCCTGTTTTTAAAGAAATGGGACTAATGGGAGAAGCTGTTTGTCCCTGTAAGAGCATCCAAGGTCTGGCCCTCTTCTGTGCACTCTTGGCTCCTGGGGAGATATCTCTGCCTTCTAAGAAGGCAGGCCAGGTCTTCGGCACAGACCAGCATTTGTTGACCTTGCACTCTAACTACAGTGCCTTGCAAGTGCTCAACCGTACATATTGGAATGAAGTCTCCATGAGAGCCATTTCTGGCCATGTTCTATACCTCAAAGTGAGGCTGGCAGGTGCAGAGATGAACTGTACACATGTGCTATCTTTAAGCCACTGGAAAAACCCCTGTGCTTGAAAATATTTCCTCTATATCATGCCTGAAGTTCTATCATAGCCCTTCATTTCCTTGACTTTAGCATTTATCTTCTCTTAATATCAGCTTTCCCCTTTCACCAAGAGGAAGAGCACATTTTGGTCTTCTCTCACAGTAACTGTGACAGCTAGGCCCTTTTTTCCTCTGCAGAGCAGGATACACAAGGCAGAGGACACTGGAGGCCAGCCTTATCCTCCCCTTGGGCTGACAGCTGGCCCTTCTCTCCTCCTTCTGCTGCTTGGTTCCTCACCTTGATGATGTGGCTTTGCCCTCTCCACTTTACTGCCAGTGTTCTCCCAGGGGTTGCTAAATCCAACGGACCCCTTTCATATCTTACTGGATCTGGGCAGCATCTGACATGGCTGATCACCCCTTGCTTCTTGGATCGCACTTCCCTGGCACCTTTGTAGCTAGTTGTCTTCTTACCTCTCTGGCTGTTTCTTTCAGGCTCCTGTGCAGGCTTCTCCACTTGCCCATGCACAGTAGGGTCTTTCAGAGTTCTGTTGTGGGCTCCCTAGGGAAGCCCATCCATCTGGATGATTTCAGGAACTGCTGAGGCATTGAGAGTTGACCTCCAGCCCCGACATCCTTCCTGATCACCTGAACCACAGTTTTGTTGCCTTCTGGCTGCACAGACGATTCAAGTCCATGGCCCAGATGGTACCTGCTGTCCTCTGCAAACCTGCCCCTTCTGGGTACTTGCCTTGGCCCTGAGATCACTCAGGAGCCAGACAGGAAACCTGCCTTCTATTCCTGTTTTCTTTCTCTGCCCACCATATCCAGTTTCTCAAAGTGGTCAAGTCTACCTTAACATCTGTTGATTTGAGCCACTCCCACTGTCATCAGCTTTCACCTGGATTACTGTGACAGCCTCCTGCTGCTTCTCTATCCCATGGCCAGACCTGTCTCCCTAAAATGCATTGCATAGCTGATCAAGTCACTCTCTGTCCTAAAACCCTCCATGGCTTCCCACTGCCCTAAGGATAAAGTGCAGACCCCTCAGCATGGATTGTGAGACTCATGGTGTCCTGGTCCCTGCTCACCTCTCTGGTCTCATCACTTGCCTTCTTGCATTCTGGGTCCCAGCCTCCTGTATCCAGAGATTCCGTGGCTCTCTCTTGCCACTGATTCTGCCTTTCTTTTGGTCACAGAGAAAGGGTACTTTCTCTGTCAAGTCTCAACTTTTCAAGTCTCAAACTTCCTCCAAGGAGGTTTGGCTATACCCTTTCCTCCCCAACCCCCACCCCGGCATACCACACAGATCACTCTGCACTCACTTGTCTGCTTCATGGTCATCTCCCCACTAGACTGTAAGCTCCTTGAGGGCAAGGACTGTCCTGGAAATTTTGTATTAACAGTGCCTGGCTTGATGCCTGGCATCTAGAAAGCACTCAATAAATGTTTGTTTAATGAATGAATTGTAGTGATGTGTACAAGGGGATACAGGGGAGCCAGTTAATTTTCTGGAGGAAGTACAAGTACCTTCCCCTCCCTGGGTGTGCTGCCCATGCCTCCCGGAACTGCAGAAACCTCAGTGGCTGCTGGGAATAAGGATGGCAGCCCATAGTAGCAGGGAAGCCCATGCCAGGGAGACATATTTGCTCTTCACCTCATTCTGGGTCTCAGCTTAGAGCCTGCAGCAGGAAAGGCTTAATCTGAACAAGGAACACAATTTCCCAGTAGGTCCTTCCATCCTGGAAGCCTGGGTTCTGGGTGGGAGGGCAGTGGGGGTGCCAAAGTATCACTTTTACAATGCCAGGGTGAAGGATAGCGACTGACCCCCCCCCCCAACTCTGAACCTAACTTGGATTTTCTGGGCAGTGGGAAGGGGGGCAGTGGCGGATTTCGGGGGCAAAAGACTTATTTGCAGAGAGAAGGGAGGCCTGGGGTCTGGGGTTTTGATTGGAAAGGGAGACTCCTGTTCTTCAGCTTGGGAGTGGGAAGCCCATAGGCATCTCTCCCCCTTTCCTCCCCTCCCACAACGCGAATCGCCACACCTCAGCCTTCACTGGGCTGCCTCAGGTGGAGAGGTAGCCATAACTTTATGGGTGGGTTTGCGGGCAGGGCAGGGCGGGGAGCCCTTGATGAGATCGCACAGCTGCCAGGAAGGCTTCATCAAATGTGTCACGCAGGTTCATGGCCAGAGTGTCGGTCCAGAAGGTGTCATCACCCAGGTGCCTCTTCCGGGGCACTTCCCTCATGCTGATGGGGTAAAAACCCTGAGGCACCTTCATTCTGTAAGGCCACACACGTGGATATAGCATGCGGAGCATCACTTCAAAAGGCAGCTGTGGCACGGGCGCCACCCAGTGGCCATCCACTGTGTGCAGCCGCGCACCTCCGTGCCCGTCAGGTGTCACCTCCAGGAAGCTGCTGAAGTCGTGCTCCGGGCTGGGGTCTGGATGCACCCCCAGGCGGATGCCCTGTGGATGGCTGATCTGGGTGATGGGGGATCTGGCAGGGTTGTTGCTAACATTCCACATCATGGGCCGCTTGACAGTGGGGTTCCTGTAGATGGGCTTGGGCATCTCTGTGGGCTGTGGCATGCATTGCAGGCGTGCCTCCACAGAGGGGTGGAAGCTCCTGGAACACTGCGATCCCCGTTGCTCTGGGGTCTTGGAGAGGGCAGTGGCCTGGGCTTGCTTGGTGTTAGAGACCAGAGAGTGGCCTGGGTGCAGCTTGCCATGGAGCCACTTTCTGATCACAGCTTCCCTGAGAATTTTGTGCTCTTTCTGCAACAGAGGGCACAAGACAGTCATGGAGGCCTACTGCCCTCTGCTTCTGTGCAAGGAGGTCCTGTGTCCATAGCCTTTGGAAACCACGATCTGACAGATGAGGGAAACCCTGAGTCTGATGAGAGGAACACCTACCTTATGGGAGCCTGTGTTGCAAAGGGGGAGACAACTTTTCTCATAAGGGAGCCCCTGGGCTGAAGGGGGAGAAAAGGCACCTCTCTCACGGGGGAGATCTCCAATCTGATGGGGGAGATATAGCCTCTGCCCTAGGTGAGCCTCCAACCTGACACGGGAGACAGTCCCTGACCTAGGGAAATCCTCACGTCTTACAAAAAGACAAGTCCCCTCTTCTCCCTCCAAAGGAATCTGCAGTCTGATAGTGGAGACATGTCCTGCCATAAGAGAGTCTCTGGTGTGATGGGGGGAAAGGCAAATGGGAAGTGCAAACAGCATCCTTGACCCTGGAAGGAGACAGCAGAAAGGACCGGATGGCCTGATGTGGACACACTTCATGGAAGTGGTGGGCCTTGAGAAGTCAGGTAGGGAGGACACGGTTGGTTGGCTCTCTGGGTCTGGTGGCAGCAACTCAATCTAGTTCTGTTCTTGCCTCCACTGGAGCCTTCCATATGTTGTCACAGAACCTCCCCCACTCCATTGTCTCACTGTCTCACTCCCAGACTGTTGCTAAGCAATCAGGGGCTTTGGAGATTGACCCAGCTTCAGACACAGGCTCTGCTTAGTCTAAGCCAATCACCATAATTCCATCAGACCTTGCCCCAGACCTAAGTCAGTCAGCATATGGCTTTCCTTTAGTTCTAGCCAAGGAACAAGAATGGGCACTTGAGCAAATCAAGGCCATAAGAGATGAGGGAAGATGTAAGAAGCTTCTGAAAAAGGTTAGAGCTACAGGAAACAGACGGGCCTTGCCTCTTCTGGACAGTGTGTGACACTGAGGACTGGTGACCCTGACATCAGAGGAGGATAAGCTGAGAACTGGAGAGAAATGCCACTAAAACAGAGCGGGCATGCCGGAGTCACCAGCTCCAAAGCCCTCCCCACTTCAGGATTCACTTAAGATTCCCAGTATCTTCTGAGTTTTCTGGGTTTTGCACCCTATATAATTACACCTGCTTAAAATCCCTCCTTCTCCAGCCAAGGTCCTTCACTGATCTGGGCCCCTGTCAAATCTTGTCAGCCTCCAACTTACATCTGATCCCCAGCTGCTCTGAGTTTTCAGTTATCTGCATACATCATGTTCACAGGTGCCTCTATGCCTTTCCACATGGCTGCTCTTTATGCAGGTCAGCCCTTCCCTCCTTCGTGTAGCCAGTGGCTGCACATGTTTAAAGACTCCTCTTAAGCATCATCCCTCCTGACACCCTCCTGGAACCTCTCCTCCTTGATGGGGATGTAACCTGCCTCCTCTGCTAGACTTTAAGCTCCTTGAGCATGGGGGTCACATATTCATCATCTTTGGACCTCAGGGTCTAGCAGGTGCCTGGCGCAGAGTGAATACCCGGTGCCTGCTGGAAGGAAGGGTGGATCTTTATAACCAGAGTGTGAGACCCAATTACAGGCGGGGCCTTGGTCTCATTGGAGGTTCTCATCCTGAAAGAGGAAGTGCACTAGGAGGGGCCCAGAAATATTTGTGAATTTAAGCTTGCTTAAATTGGCTTTCTAACACAAGATAAAACTTTTGACCACAAGATTGGCTTATTTAAAAGAGTGGAATTTCAGTCAGAGTACAGGGGGGTTAGTACAGGGGGAAGGGTGGTTCTTTCTGGGTGTGAGTGCTTCTAGCTACTCCTCTACAATATGTGGGTCACTGTCCCCTCTGCTCACATGCCTGGATAGCAGCTGGCACCTGGCCCCACTGCTTTCCCCCTTACTTGATACTCAATCAGGTAGTTGTGCTCCATGAGAGCCAGTTGGCTCTTGAATGTCTTCAGTTTCCCCATCTCATGGGCAAAATCCTTCTTGTTCTTTTTCCACATGGCATCCTTCAAGAACCTGGTGCCAAGGTCGGGGTAGGGGTGTCATCCCACAGTGACAGAGCTTCCACCTGGGCTGGGAAGACTGGCTGCTGCTGAGGGCTTGGAGAGGGGTGAGGGGAGCTGCCAGAGGGAGATGAGCAAGATGAACCCTCCCCATTGCCCGGGGCCTCTGCTCCCTAGTTCCTTTAGGTGAAAGAGGAAAGTCCTTGATGACCTGGTCACCACCCTCCTGCTGAGGAGCCAGGGAGCCCAGGGCAGGGAAGGAGGGCAGTGATCAACCTAGACAGCAGGGGACCTGGGCAGACTTACCCCCCAGCCCGTGTGATGAGGTGATTGCCTCATTCTAAATATCCTGGGCTGTAGATGCATCCCCCAGCTGTCTGGCTTCCCAACCCTCCCCTTAAAGGGTCAGCCGTGGTGAGGGCCCTAGGGAGAAGGCTTGGGGAGGGAAGGGAGTGGCAGGCTGCAGGTGGTTCTCACACTCTTACCGGGCACAGGCACGGTGGTTCCATATTTTGCAGAAGTCAATGGGTTTGTAGCCCATGGCATCTTGGGCATGGACGTTGGCGCCACTCTGCACCAGGACCTTCACACAGTCTAGCAGGCCCTCACGGGCTGCCAGGTGCAGGGGCGTGGAGCCGTTGCAGGTCTGACTGTGGAAGGCCCCGCCAGTGGGGATGAGGACAGAAAGGAAGGAGAAAGGGCATCTGCCCATCAGATAGATGGACACACCAGTTTCCAGGCCCTGCTCTACCATTGGGGTTATTGGGTGACCCTAGCTATGTCTCTTCCCCTTTCGGTACGTCAGTTTCCTTTACTGTAGTGGGAGGGATTGGACTACGTAAATAGTACAAATCTGACTTTAGGAGGTATGTAACAGTTAAGAACTGCTGGAAGGAGAGCTGGCTTGTTTCAGAGACCACTAACCTCATCCGCTCTTAAACCAACCAGCCCTCTGCCATTTCCCTATGCCTCACCATGGCCCACAAGAGCTGCATGACCTGAGGCTAACCTCCTCGATCTTATCCTTTGACCTTGCCCACTCTTTCCCAACACATGGTCTTTGCATATGATGTTCCCTCTACCTGGAACACTTTTCCTTGGCTCTTTGCATGGCTGGCTCACTCTCAGTCTTCAGGTTGCAATTTAAATGTCACCTCCTTAGAGGTGATTGCTTCATCCAAAATAGATTCTCCCCTACCCGCTTTACTCCCCACTCCATCACCATGTTTATTTTTTTCATAACCACTTCCCATGCTCTGTCAGGATTTTGTTCATTTATTTGTTTGCTAATTTGCTGTCTGCTCCTGCCCTAGTATGTCAGCTTCATGAGGAGAGGGACCATTTGTGACTCTAGCATAGTGCTTAGCACATAGTGCATGCTTGATACTTTGAATGCGTGTAGTCTCCTATATGCTATGCACTTTTCAGTGATCACAGCAGTCCCATGTGATAGGCACAACCATTCTCTCAAATTTCAGTTGAAGACATTGAGACAGAGGTTCCCAAACTTAGCTGCAAGTTAGAAGCACCTGGGGATCTTTTCTGACTTCCAAAGCCCAGCTTACACCACAGACCCAAAATCACAGCCTTTGGATTGGAATGCAGGAGTTCATATTTTTTAAGCTCTCTAGGTGATTCCAATGTACACCTAAGTTTGGGAACCAGGTCAGTGGGGCTTAGAGGTTGAGTGACTTGCCTAAGGTCCAGCTGTCTGCTAGCAAGTTGCAGAGCTGGGGTAGGGACTAGGTCTGTCCTCTCCCAAAGCCCAGTCTCTTTAACTACTACGCCATGTGGGTTCCAGACTGCTTTATGTGGGACCCAATCCTTATCACCTCCCACAGCCCCTCTGCCTGTCCTGCATGGATTTGCATGCCTGGAAGTGGGGCTCCTGAGCCCATGTCCGCAGCCTCCCTCCTGAAATAGGCTGGACTCACGCATTGAGGGCTGCCCCTTTCTCCAGCAGGTAGTAGATGCAGGGGAGGGCCACGCTAGTGTTGTCCCTGTGGATGATGAGGTGCAGGGGGGTCTGGCTATCAATGGTCAGCAGGTCCACGGGAAACTTGTACTCTTCTACCAGGACCTGCAGGCATGCAAGCTTGCCCCGTTGGGCTGCGAAGTGGATAGCAGTGAAGCCCTGTGAGGTCCAGAGCAGGCAGGAGGAGGCTGAGTGGGATTGAGGTCCCAGGGTCCACAACTTAATTTATATAAATTTATTGGGGTTACCTTTACTCTCTTCCCTGTGTCCCTAGGAATACTCACACCCCTTTGCTAATTAACCATTGTGTGTTCATCAGACCACCCAATGCTGTCCCCAAAATGGTCCTTCCACAGCCAGAAGATGAGTTAAATTAGGAGAATGTACCCAGAAAAGGACATCTCTTCTCCAGGTGACCACTCAGAGCTGGGTAGCGGGAGAGGGACCTCGGTCCTTGCCCCCACACTCCTAGCTAGGTAGCGGGAGAGGGACCTCGGTCCTTGCCCCCACACTCAAGGCCTTACCTTGTTGTTGGTGGGGATTTCCCCGAGGCTCTGGTTCAGACAGAACCGCAGCCATTCCACGTTGCCCACAGCGGCCGCGATCAGCTGGTAGTAGCTCCGGATCGCCGTCTGGTGGATCGCCATCTGATGGATCGCTGTCTGGTCGGACTCCTCGATGGGACTGGGGTCAGCGCGGGGCGGGTGAGCGAGGCGGGGGGGGGGGGGGGGGCGGGGCGACCCCCGTAGCCATTGGTGGAAGGCGGGCGGCGAGGCCCCCCAGGGGCGGGCGGGTGGGCGGG